>CABFOW010001918.1:19709-81682 GCA_902141385.1 Timema californicum
ACTATTTATTATATTGGTTGCTTCTGATTTTTCAGTCTATACACGTCGCGCGTCTTGAATAGTATGACTGTGTGAGAGTAGCCGTCAACAGATTTATTGTGAATTCATAATATCAATTTCTTTACTCCGTCATAGAAGACAAATTTATATTATTATTATCATCATCATCACCGTGTCTTACTACCCGTTTGGGTTGTACGCACTTACGATAATGTGTAATGTTCGGGTGAATGGGAGATGAAATGGAGGACCTACAGTTTAACGGTGGAGGCCTGGCATTCCCCACATTCATAAGTTGTGATTAATACACATCTTGTCAGAGATGAAGGATTGGCAATCAGATAAATCTGTGCCGGGACCTAGGATTGGACCCCGGACCTCCAGCACAGAAGTCCGACACCTTACCCCGAGACCACCCGGTCATCCGACCAAATTTATAAGTTGGTTATGTAGTTTAACTACAGTTAATTATTACACCTGGTCTTTCACTATAACGATTACAACCGCGGCAATTACCCGAGCGACTAACGCGAGGTGCCGGTAAATACTTTCTAAGACATGAATCCCGAGAGTTGAAACGAGAGCGTGCTAAAAACAAGGGTGACGACTGACGAGTCCTACTTCATCCGGATAACCTATAAATTTGAAATTAGCAAGGAAAACAATCCCATTGGTCCTCCTGATCAAATATGGGCCAAATAACTGCTCTCTTATACCGCTAAGCTGCGGTACCCTGTGTGGTCCAAACCAAGGGAAGCAGACGACCCTACCTAAAAGCTCTTATGGCGCTGCTGTCTTTGGTCGGCGACTCTCACGTTCACCGAAAATAGAGAACAGATTCTGCGTGAGTAGCGCAGCAATTCACACGCTGTATGTTGACCCATAATGCATTGCAACGCAAACTTAAACAGCTGATTATCAACATATATTATTTTATGGTGGATAAACATATATTTCAAATCATTTTCCAGATGTATGTTTTCAAATGATAACGTTGTGTCGTGGCACAATCCATTACATCGATGCACATTCTTCCATTCTTTCCACTAACGGGTTATTTCAAACCTCCTCGCAATGGCCAACGAAGCTGTCTGCATGTTTCTGGCTGAATAGCGCATGTGCTGTCATAATATGCACATTCGCATTGATTTGAGGTGGTTGTTTCTGTGATTTGATTGGTTCTCTCCTGCCGAACATCTCGGACAGAGCGGACTAAGGGATAAGTTAAACTTTAGCGCAACAGCTCGTACCGATAAGGTGGACCACAGACATCTTTTGATTGGCTTGGAGTTGATCACGTGACCACGTTTCTGTTTTGCGCTTGTTTTTCGGCGAACGTGTGAATCCACAGTAAGTCTGGTTTTCCTTAATACCTGGCTAACGGGTTATTGGCCTTGCACAAACCCCGTTACTACCTACAAGGTTTATTAACAAACCTCTTATTTTCTATAACTTGTTGATAAAAAATTGCAGCAAATGCTATCGCTTAAAATGTTTTTTTCAAATAATTCGTTCTGTATACGACATCTGAAGAGCATTGTATGAATTATAAAGAGCGCGATTGTGCCGGTATAAGGGTTTTTAAGCTCAGCAGGGGATACTTCAGAACTATTTTTTAAATTCTTATTTTAGTCACGGCCTTCAAGTATATCCATGTTAACAAAGACGTCTTGTTCGATAGCATTCACGTCAAAGAATGTAATCGTATGCGAGAAAGGGGGGAGGGAGGGAATAAAGCCTGTTTGAAGTCTTTATGTGAGATAAAAAGATAGTAGCTAATGTTACTTCATTTTGTGCGATTAGGGGGGGCAGAACAAATTAATTTTCACTTTAAATTAGAGAATAAGAATTATTTTCTACCTCCTTCAGTGGCTGAACGGTCTAAGGTGTCACTCAATTGTTAGACTGGCTTGTTGAAGATAAGGAGATCGGGATTTGATTCCGGTCGGGTCTACTGAGGGTGATTTTTCCTAAATGGCTTCTCACTCTACTTCCACGCGAATGCGGGTAGATTACCTTTAAAATGCTTCTTTCCTCATCACTACTCCATTAAATTAATTAATATCGTGTACGCGTATAGCATTGAACATTCATATGCATTGATTCAAATGTGTATTTTTAATTTTCTCAATAAAACAATCCATTGTTTTATTTACCGTATTAGGTGTGTTCCATTTGAGAGAACTATTAGGTTATTGGTTTGGGGGAACCTACTCCTTACCCTTCCCCTCCTTTCCAACGATGGCTTTCCCCCGGATCGCTAGGCACGCGGAACAAGCGTCAAGATTATTTAGTACAGTTTGCCGGCTACGGGGAGAATGAGGTTCGAATCCCAGTTGTGTACTGAGTATGGTTTTCCTCTATTTCCTCTGGATGGATGATAGTAAAACGTGGTTAAAAAATTATTTTGTGCCACCTTATAGATAAAATTAAAAATAAAATTTTAACTGCTGCATTGGTAGCCCCTCTTTCCCATTTAGATTTGGGTTCCAAGGCCAACAACCCCATTTAAGATCCACCCCTCTCCCCACACCCCAATCGGCACAATTTCGTTGACTTTGGGGAGGGGATATGAAATAATGAGAAGCGTATGTGTCGGTATCGTTATATTTTAATTTGTTTCACAACACAATAATTTGAAAACATCCATCGAGACATTAATTTCAAACAACTGTTCATCAACTCTAAAATTAAATATATTAAATATCAGCTGTCACTAATTTTTGATTGCTGTGTGAATCAAGATTTTTGAATCTATATATTCACCTCTTTTCATCCACAAAAGTGTTCTTTCATCCCCACTTTCCCCCACCTCAACCCATCACTAACCTGATCCCTTGCCTTTTGGAAAAAGAGGATGCACTTTTAGGTCAACTACCTGACTTATACACATGAACATGAAATCTACTTTCAGGTCGTTGCCATCATCAATCTTTAACAACCCCCCTCCCCACCCCAACCCCCTTTCCTTTACATACAAATTTCTTTTGTTGGGATTAGTTTGAGGGTGACGACACTAAGGCAGGTGTTCTGAAAAGTTATACATAGTAGAAGAAGTTCTTTTATGTCAAATAAGCAAAATAAGTTTACCATTCTCATATCAAGTTTTTATGTGTTTTGTAACCTGATTGACTTTATGGGTGAGTGCCGTTGTATTCACTCACCACCCTCTGCAAATGGATAGTTTCTCCACACTATTGCTTCCACGACCTGTTTGGATGCAAATGCTGGTGCTTTGATCTCCTCGTCATTTCTTATGTTGGCCATTGAGGGATTAGTAATAATATCGCCATTCTTCCTCATATTTATGTTTCTTATATTCGTGTTTTTTTAGTGTTCATGAAATGAAGCAATGTAGATGTTACACCCCATTCGTGAATTTGCCCAGTTCATGAACTAGGCAAATTTCTGCTCATTCCATGAACGGGCTTCTCCTCTTGACCATTTTATGACCTGGGCAAAAAAAAAATAGCCAAGTTCCTGAATTTGGCAGCGCTTGTGCTGCCCATTTCATCAACTTGCAATTTATTCAAATGGGAAGTTCCAGTAACTATCTAATTCACGAAATGGATTAGTTTTATTGCCCAGTTCGCGAAATGGTCAAGCTAAGAAGCCTGTTCACAGAATGAGTAGAAATTTGCCAAATTCATGAAATTGGCACTTTCAGTATTGGGGTGCAATATTTTATGATGGAAATGTAAGGGTACAATACAAAAACGTAATGACCTAGTTTATTCACAGAGCCAAAAGTTAAGGTGGGATGGAAGGGGAAACGAGAAAAGGTAAGTGTTTTGCAATTTTTATGACAACACTTTTTTTGGCAAAAATAAATCAAATATTGCTCCAGTAAAAACATATGAGTTTAATTTTCTTCACATAGTGATATCAACAGTTGTTGAATATCCATCATGAGCATGGCGGTATTAGAAGAGAACCTTTTTAAATGAAAAGAAGTTGTCATTGCACTAAATCCCATGACACTATTGACAAATATTCCAGAAATATTGTGGTCACCATGTGAGGAAAATTAAATTCCATGTTTGTACTGGAGCAATATTTTATTTATTTTGGCTAAAAAAAAAGTGTTGCCATAACACCTGCAAAAACATTGGCCTTTTCTCGCAGCCCCTTCCATTCCACCTTGATGAGGGCAATAAAATGTTACTTTCGAATTACCTAATTGTCCGACACTAGCACATTTTTTGCAGCTAATCTGGTCTTCATCAACTCTACCTTCCATGGTACACTATTTAATCTATGTGACTGTTTTACGAACATAACCAACTCTCAAGTTGCTTTCCCCGTTGTAAGCGCACGTTGAACAGCTCCAAATGGAGCAGGAGTGAATGGTAGCGAATTTTTTTATGACGCTCGCTCCGGTTTAAATGCACCTATAAACAAAACTTTATGAGAATAGCAGCAGACTTAAAAATCGCACAGAGAATTCTCAAATACTTTGAATTCTCTGTTGTGAGCTATGGCCATAACAGCAAATAACCATTTGTTTAAGGAAGGTTGGACTTAAAGGAATGATTATGTTAATAGCAATAATAATAATAATAATGCGCACCTGGGCTACATCAATCTATAGCCCAGTAGTGTAAAGATTAACAAGTATTAACCTACTGTTGTCCAAGGAACTCCCGAATGTACTAATAATAGTACATTATTTCCATGCCCCAAGGAGATAAGGGTGATAGTGAGTATGAGGGTGTGGAACCAGTGGAGGCTCTTAAACCTAGTTTAAGCCTAACTATCCAACCCTGGTGACCTTTGGGTTGATTCCCCTTTCGGGGAAAATAACCATGGTACCAGCTGGGAATTGAACCCGTGACCCCTAGACTCGTATCCATGTGCACTGACCACTTATGCCGATACAGACTTGGAGATGAAGAAACTGGTGATGTGTTAGTTACAAAGGGAGCATCGCTTTGTATGGAGCTGAAACATGGAGCTTTAGGAAAGAGGAGAAGGAATATCTGGAAAGCATTGAGATGTGATAGCGAAGGAGAATAGAAAGGATAGAGTGGACAGATTGGGTGACTAACGAAGAGGTTTTATGAAGAGTTAATGAAAAGAAAACCATTCCGCAGGAGATTCTAAGATGAGAGGTCAAATGGGTTGGTCACGTTCTAGAATAAATGTCTTCTTGCGTGACGTCATAGAAGGCAAGGGGGGAAGGGAGAAGGCAACCTGAAATACCTATAGATGAACATTTATCGGGAAATTTTGATTAGGAAAATTTTCCGCATTGACGGATTGCGGTGTAGGGGTTAGATTTTGGAGGTGACACTTTGAGCCTATTATACTTCAAAATATAGTGTTTTAAAAGACGAGTGGGTTAAAAGAAGGGGAGAGGGGTAGTTAGGAAGCATGGAGGATAGGGGGAGAGACCAATATTGGGTCAACCTTAAAATTATTTAAGTCAACTTATTGATGATAAGAAAATTGTAGTATGATCTATGAACATATCGGGTCTACAAAGGCTCACATTCATTTGTTTCTTTACTAGTTCTTTTAGCACACCATCTTACTACCTGTTCGGGTTATACCCCTATGTACTAATTACGCCAATGTGTTAGGGATAGGGAAAATGAATGTACATGAATTGTACCCACATTTGTATGGAGAGTGAGTGGAAAACCATTTAGGAAAAACCTCCTTCAGTGCACCCAAATCGAACCCCGATCTCCCTGTCATCGGCAATCTAGTATGTTGTGAGGGTAGCACGTTGGACCTTGCGGCCACCGAAGCTGGTGTTTCTTACCACTACTATTATTACTACTACTATCACTACCACTAATTATGATTATTACTGCTATTATTATTTTCCATTTAATCAGGTGAAATAATAATTGAAAATTTTCCGTTTTGGAAACTTTTCCGGAAATAAATATAGGGAAAATTTTCCGTCTCCCATCTCAAGAAATACCACAAATGCAACTGATGGATAATCTCAACAAGGAAAGAAGATCTAGTTTCAGATATAAAAAAAGAAAGCTGCTGTTCAGACATGGAACGTTGTTGAAAACGAGCTAATTTATTTACACATTTATAATTTTACAATATATTAAAAATAAAAATATGCCGTTGTCCTGCTTGTATCTTTCAACTTCTGAGATAGCTAATCACTACTTAAATATTGTTTTGTGAGAAATCTGAATGTCCATAAAGTATTTCAACGCTCTAAGAGATGGTCTCCTTAAGTAAAGGTCGTTTCAATGTCATGGGCATGGGGGGGGATTTTTTTTTTCTTGAACCTTAGACACCAAACCAAACTAAAACACACCTCTGCACACACAAAAAATAAAACGTTAAAATTATTTGTTTCTATAAGAGTCCATTTAAAGGGAAGGGAGGATGGGGAAAGAGATATTTTTGGCCCCCCCGCAGCTGTGAAGTATTTCTCAACAAACCTTCAACCCACCCTTTTCATCCCCAATACTGCCATACACCCTCTTCTGTTAGAATGAGGCCAACTAAAAGAGCAACTATTTATGGGAAACCCTTGACAAATTTGCTGTCATTTAAGATCCCTTCCTCGAAATCATAGCCTTCAAGACTTTCACTGCCTTCATTACAGACAAAGTTTGACCTGTAAGGACCTACCAGGTTGGCAGGCTTGAAGGTAATAAACTTTTATACTCCTACAAGCCTGTGACCTGTGACACAACAGGAAAACGCTTCTTGTCAAAATGCTATGCCGTAATGGGCCAGCCTTAATATTGTTTTAAGGGGGCTGTTTAAGTAGCCGAGATATTGAAATTAATATTTTGCGCTTAGATTAAATAATAGTAATTTTGTTATTATTAGGTGTTCTGTCTTACGACAGCTCTATTCCTTTTGTCAGTGAATTTATAATGCCAATGCACGCTGTCCTCTGCCTCCTCCTTGAGCTCCCAGAAGTTTCTACTTTCCCTAAAGTAATCTAATGTTTGAATCTTCCTTATTCCTAAGTTCCTCTTTCCCTCAACATCTCCTTCTATGAAGTCATGTAGATGACAGTTCCTTCTAAGGATGTGTTAAATCCAGTTCGCTTTGTACCAAAGAATCACATCCAAAATGATTCTCTTCTCACCCACCCTTCTTAGGATTTGTTCATTTGTCCATCTGATCTTCTCAAGTCTTCTCCAGCATCACATTTCAAAGTTATTCAAGTATTTCTTTTCAATTTTCCTGAGAGTCCATCCAAGTTTCTGCTCCATACAACGCGATGCTCCAAATGTAGCATTTCATCACTTTCTTCCTCAGTTCCAAACTCAACTTGCTGGTCAGCAGTAACCTCTTCTTGTTGAAAGATTCCTTGGCCATGGCAATCCATGACCTTATGTTCATGGTGCAGTAGGCAGACTTTGTCAGCGAACTTCCTAAGCATTTGAACTGCTCCATGTTTTCCAACTCCTAATTATTGATCAAATTGGTAGTGTTTGGTGGGAAGTGGACTGTATAGTTAAGTATTCACAACCACGGAATGTTTATGGTATACGACACTCTAAGATATACACGGGACGACATCCAAAGCGAGACTGGCTCCCCACCACCAGTAAAGCGAGCGCTCTGGATCCCGTTAACAGCAAGCACAATAGACCCCAACCAAGTTTCTTGGCGCCAAAACAACACAGTAAACATAGTTCAAAATAAAACAATATACACATATATATTCCATTCACGGTAGGAATTACTCTCTGAAAGGTCGTTTTTCCTACCAATATCCTACTATATTGTAGATTTATGGTAGGGAAAAAGGCCTATCAGAAGTCAATTCCTACCGTGAATGGAATATACAAGCTACAAACAAGTAGTAAGTAATACGTGAGTTCGGGTGGTTATTACTGGAATTAAAACTAAATTATGTTGGGGTCTTTCTTACTCATTCTGACATTTATTTTATACTATGGATCTAATACCTAGTCTACAACCAGTCGCACCCTCTTGTCGGATGCGCACTCGTAAGACTTGCTGTGCTTGTTTCCTGCTTAAACAAAGACTGTCTTTTATTGGTTCATCGTAAGCTCAGACCGGAAGTAAACAAATATTCCCATATCATTATGCGAAGGACATACATGATTGGTGGAACACCAGTGCAATATTTTAAATAGGCGCGACCATGTATAGTCAGTATCATAACAAAGTAGGTCACTACGAATTTTTGTCTTTTTAAAATACTTTTAAATTTTCTGTCTTAAGTTTAAAAAAAACTTGAGCCAGACTCATCAAACGCCATAAATAGACGGAAAGGACCTAGTCAACATTCACAACAGTCACTTAACGCTGCCGATAGGAACTATCGACTGACCGTTGCTGACTTGAAGTTAACATGAGATAAGGACCGTAAGCCTACCATGGGCTCCCTCAACGCTGAGTCAGGAGTTTGTTGGTATTTGAATAGCGCTCTCAAAGCTTAAAGTACAATTTTTCTAAATCAAATTAAGAGATAATTTTAGTTATAATAATTTTCTAATGTTATTTTAAAACAAGTTTAATATAAAACAAAGGAGGGACTATTTAGGGAAATGATACCATTGAAGTCCGCTCAGTAGCAAATCAGAACATAATTATACTTGCGCATGGCTTTGTTTACATCAGGTCTCATTAGGGTGAATCAATAATATAATAAAATGTCTGAAAACGTGATTCCAACAAATATGACCCCATCTTCAAAGTCATATTAAAGTTTACGAACACGAGTTTAATAGAATATAATTAATAAATGAAATATATATTTGATTAATGCGCTTATTAAATAATTTAAGATGCAAAACATTTTAATAAAAAAATTCATGAACCTTTATTCTTGACCAAAAAATTAATTACTTTTGTTGACTACAGTAGTACACCTATATAGATATTAACAACAACAAGAAGCCCGCATCAGTGGCCGCATGGTCTAACACGCAACTCTAGCAGATTAAACTGTCGACGACGGGGAGCTTGAAGTTTGAATCTCGGTAAGATGTTTTTTTCAAAATGGTTTTCTACTCTCCCTCCCCACAAATTTCAGGCACACTTCCTATAAATACAATCTTCCTAATCCATAAAACAATTATCATAAATAGTATATAAACTTGTTTGGACATGTTGAGAGGATGAGTGTTTGTAGTGTGACAAAGCAAATATATGAAGGTAGTGTGTGTGGATCAAAAGGAAGGTGTAGGCCATGTAAGACGTGGCTAAATATTGTAGACGAATGTGTGAAAAAGAAAAACATTAAAGTTTATTTTTCACACGAGATTAGCTTACTAGCTGCTAGTTAAATAAATACTTAGCACCGCGTCTTACTAACCATTCGGGTTATACACTTAAGTTATATTTACACTAATAGGCTAGGAATTTGGAAGGTTAAATATAGAGGAAGTGACCCCACATTTTCGTGGAGGGAGAGTGGAAAAACATTTAGGAAAAAACCCTCCAGTTCACTGGGGTGAGATTCGAACATCAATTTCCCCGTCCGTGGCAGTCTAGCTCATAACGAAAAAGGTGCGTTAGCTAACTACGCCCCCGAGGCGGGTAGCTGCTAGTTAAAGCTACTTTTTCTAGAAAGTCCTACTAGCGGCTAGTATAGTACTTGCTGGTTGTTTATTGTGTTAACATGTCATCTGTAGGTTGGTCTACAAGCACTGGCGCTATTTTCACGGTGTTCACACTGAGCTAAAGTCTGTCTATGATAGCTTTTTACCTGGATGAAAGTTCAAAAATCATATGTTTAGGTTTTGGGTGCCAACACATGTAAAAGATCACTGTTTGGTTATAAATTTTAGATTTTTTTAACTATACGTTTTATCTTTTACATTTAAAATAACATAAACTAAAATCTTCTCACAATATTCCATTACTTTTAATTATTTCTTTCTACTCATTCCTAAACAATATCTTAAACATATAATTAAAAGTACTTAATCTTCATTTTGGAATGTTATCCTAGATATATTTTATATATTACATTATTTTATGTTTATTTGATCGTATTTCGAAATATTTAATTGAATGAAATAATTTTATCCATTGCTCGAGTGAATCATTGTAAAGAACTTGTTTCCATCATGTTCGATTACATGGTTTAAATTCATCGGTCGCCATTTTGAAGTTATGTTCGTTAGACCTTTTATGAAAGTGCTGTCAATAATATTTTTTAAAGTCAAATACAACGATAAATAAGCTTTGTGACCGACCTCAGATAAAAATATAAATAATTTGGCCTAAACTACTGCGGTTGACTATCACATTCCTACATTATCGTATTATTTCATTAGTTATCCAAAGTTAGAAATGTCAGCTGATGGCGTATTGATACACTAGGAACTATTTCTAGTAACTTTTTGAGTTATCATCCAAGTAAAATAAGGTCGTGAATGAGTAGTTTGAATGCCGTATTGCCCCAATATGACCTTTGACATTCTACCCTAGTCGTGTGACGTAATCATTGCGTGTTATGTCTAAGCACGCTCCACTGGGTTTTCCCTGTTGACTCACACCTGGTGCCAGTATATTTACGTCTGACCTGAAATTCCCCTATGATTAATTCCATGATGACATGAGGTTAAGGACCTGTTGTCCTCCTTCAATGTCGCAAAGATTTATTTCTGGTTTTCTATGTAGCAACGGGTTTTCGATGTTGACTGACGCCATTTTGGTGGCTGAGCAATACAGGAATAGATCGTGACCTTGAATGATGTCACAACCCTCCCCTTTTATGTGGCAATGGGATTTCTCTTATGACTGGCCCCAATTAAGCAGCTCGACAAGACAAGAATAGTTCACGACCTTGAATGATGCCGCAACCTTCCCCTTCTATGGGGAAATGGGTTTTCCCTGATGACTGGTGCCAGTTTGGTGGTTCGACAAGACAAGTATAGAAAGGAATAGATCGTGACCTTGAGACAGTAAGCTAGTACACGAGGTAATTGAACCTGGCAACTCTTTTCCTCATTCCCCATTCTATGTGACAATGGATTTTACTGATGACTCATACCTGGCACCAGTTTGACGTCTCAAAGAGACAGGAGTAGATCGAGACCTTGAATGATGTCGCAACCCTTCCGTGGAAATGGGTTTCCCCTGATGGCTCATACCTGGCACCAGTTTGGTGGCGCAAAAAGACAGGTCGCCTCGATCTGTGTGACGTCATAATTGCGTGTGATGTCACAACACTACCCTTTTATGCAGCAATGGGTTTTCACGAGGACTCATACCTGGCAACAATTTGGCGGCTTGACAAGACAAGTAGATACAGGAATAAATTGTGACCATGAATGATGTCAGAACCTCCCCTTCTATATGGTAAAGGAATTTCCCGGTGTCGCAACTTACATGTGGTAATAGGTTTTCCCGGTGTCGCAACTAGTCATCGCAATGCCGCAACCCCCTATGTGGTAATGGTTTTTTTCGCAACTAGAAAGCATTGACACAGCTTTGATTATGCACAATCAGGGGCCTCCAAAGCCTTACGGTGATTTATAATCCTCAGTTAGGTGCTGCTATCCCCCACCTCAAAAATCTACTAAAATTGGTTGTTTGGTATCGTTCATTGAGATGCACGGATGTAGGTATCCGTCATGGACAGGAGTAGTAAGTTAGAAATGTTCCAGCGCTTACGTAGAGTGAGGGAGAGTAAAAATCCACCCCAGTTCACCCGAGCGAGATTCACACTCACAAACTCTCACGTCATTACTAGATGAGTTAAACGTATACTTTTCGTGTCAAACGTCTATGTATTAATTATGATGGTGTGGTAGGGATGATTAAGAAAATGTTCCAAAGGGAGAAATACTAACAGTTTAGCTGGCAGTGATTTGATTTCCCACACCAGAATTAAATGAGGCAGACATTTAGACGGCATGCCCAAAAGGATTCGAACTTCGATATATTTAGCACCACTAATATCTGTTAGAATGGTCGTACTTCCTTCCTAGTGCATTCCGCATTTGCGAAGGGGTTTTGCTAGTGACTAGATTTTCCGTCCAGGTAAAATATGTACCCCAGAATTTGGTTCAGGTAAACCCTACAAACAGTATCACTGCTTAGCTAGCTTATATAAATTAACTAAGTTTGGTTTAAGGCAAGGTGGCAGGTACACATGCACACACCCACAGAGTCATACAGACGTTCATTTTTATTTATAAATTGTGACGGTAGATTGCTATCCACGGATAAAAAGAAAAAAAGATTTAGTTATTTTAGAAATATCCGTTTTATTCCTTGAGCCACTTATAACAACAACCAACAGTTTTATTTTAATTTCATGTAATGTTCTCCTCTATATTTTGTCGAAATAATATATAACTCTTACATTAATCCATAAGTAATATTGAATTTCGTAACATGAATTTAATGTCCACAACTATATTTTGATGAAATAATATATAACTCTTACAAAAATTCCTAAGTAATATTAAATACAATTTTAATTATCATTTAATGCTCAAAAGTATATTTTGTAGACATAATAATTGTGTTTACACAAAACCAATAAACCACTTAAACAACAAATAAATTTAATGTTCACGATTGTATTTTAATGAAATAATATACATTTACAAAAATTCATAAGTATTATTAAATACAATTTTAAATATCACTCAATGCTCGAAAATATATTTTGTTGACATAATAAATTACATTAACAAAAAATAAATTAGGCGCTTAAACAATATAGTATTTTAATATCTGCAATTATATTTTGATGCAATGATATATAACTTTTACAAAAATTAATAAGTCATATTAAATACAATTTTAAATATAATTTAATGTTAGAAACTATACATTGTTGACATAATAAATAGCATTTACACAAAATAAATAAGGCATTTGAACCACAAAAAAAAATTAATAATCACGATTATATTTTGATGAAATAATATATAAAACTTTTACAAAAATTCAGAAGTAATATTAATTACAATTTTATATAACATTTAATGTTCGAGACTATATTTTTTAACATAATAAATAACATTCACACGAAGCAAGTTAACCACTTATACCGCAAGCCAAATAACAGGAAGTGCACCCACATTTTGCAAAGTGGGAGAGTGGAAAGTCTATTAGATAAACCTCCCTAAATACGCTCAACGCTAGTGAAGGAATCTTTAATACTTATTTTTAAATTGAATACTATGCCATAGTTTTGTTTAGCTTACCCTGAATATTTATTGAAACTTATAATGTCCGTTTACAATACACATACACACACAGCCTACCATTGTTTATGTGCCTAATATTTAACACAAGAAAGATTTAAGGCTGAATAAATTATATTTAGTAAGGAAATATATCTCAATTTTCCAAAGTTGAAAGTGGAATGCGATTTATGAAAATTTACCCTCAAAAATAGCTTTCTGCTAGATCAAACCCCAACCTTTCCATAACCTGTTTCTAAAATAGAAACTCAAACGTTATCTGACGAATATATTATTTATAAATCATATGAACTTTACACATTTTAGCACAGCGTCTTACTACCTGATCGGTTTGTGCGCTTAAATACAAATTACACTAATGGATCAGGAATTGGGAGGTTTTAACCCGAATTTGCCTAGAGGTGAAGTATAAAACTACCCTAGTTCACCCAAATGAGATTCGAACCTTGATCTCATCAGTCATGATCATACTGGTCTATCTCGTGGGTAACGCCTTATACTATTCGACCTCTGAAGCGAGTTTCTATCACGTTAATTTAATATTTAATAAAGTATCCAAAGCAATAACATTATAGCCATTTATATTGGATGGGCTTTCCCTTTTATAAACATATAAACTCAAAAATGAATGTTATTTACAAGTGTATTTTTTCCATTTAAATTTATTTGAAGTATTTAACGTGCACTTTGGAAACATAATGGGGATATTGTTATTTTGTAACCATGTATTTCTGGCACATACGTCTTTTGGAGTATTGACATTCTGGTATAATTCCGTTCCAAATGTCCTTGTGAGCCAGTGGCTTTGACCTCTGAAAAACAGGGGGTAATTCACAGGCCAGAGATGTTTCATAATGCTGCCTTGCGAGGTCCTCTTACCCATGTATGAACCTGGATTTGAACCCAGAACTAGCGTGCCATTTAAATTAATTTTAGATATGAACCAGGAGTTGACCACGATGAAGGTGGTATGATGTTAGTGTTGAAGGAAAGGAATAGCCTTGATTACAATAACTCTTTTTCCATCTGCAATTTATCGATGAGTCAGTCGTTAGATATTTGAATTGGATATAAACTTATATATTTCTTATAGAATATTTCTATTATCATGTTATATATTACGAGCATAATCCCTACTTTTATTATTGTATTATTACTATGTTGACATTTGATATTGCCACTTGCCCCTGAATTTAATAACTTCTAAATTAATTATGATGTTCGTAAATTGTAGAGTTATACATATTTTGTTTATATGTCAAATATATTGCATAGAAATCGCAGTCTCAATACATCTTGTGTTATTATAAATTTATATTTCTATCTGTTATAAATAAACTAGCAGAGAGGCCAATATTATTACTGTTCATGGTTTTGTTTGATGTCAGGGCTTTATTTAACATGAACACTTGTTCCCTTATGTTGTTAAATGGGTAGGTCCCGACACCTGGGTTTTGTTAGGTAGGGCAGTGATCATTATTGATCCCTGATGATGATGAACTCGTGTATTTCCTTTTGTGTGACACTCTCGCTATAGTGGCAGTCTGGGGTGTTCCTGGTTGGATAGGGAAAGGACGCTACCAACACGGGGGAGGGTTGACGTGATAAAAACTCGCTTCATATGTCAAATAGTATAAGGCGTTACCTTCAATTTAGACCAGTATGATCATGACGGGGGCGATCTAGGTTCAAATCTAGGTTGGGTGAACTGGGGTAGTTTTTCACTTTACCTCTACGCAAATGCGGGTTCAAACTTCCCAATTCCTGATCCATTAGTGAAATTTTTACTTAAGTGCACAAACCGATCAGGTAGTAAGACGTTGTGCTAAAATGTGTCAAGTTCGTGTGATCTATAAATAATGTGAGCGCCATATCACGTTTGAGTTTCTATTTTAGAAACAGGCTATGAGAAGGTTTGGGTTTTATCTAGCAGAAAGTTATTTTTCAGAGTAAATTTTCATAAATATTTTCCACTTCCAACTTTGGAAAATTGAGATACATTTTCTTACTAAATATAATTTATTCAGCCTTAATTCTTGCTTGTGTTAAATATTAGATATATAAAACTATGGTAAGCTCTGCGTGTTCGTATATTGTAAACGGAAATTATAAGTTTCAATAACTATTAAGTGTAAGCTAAGCAAATCCATGGCATAGTATTCAATTTAAAAACAAATATTATAGATTCTTTCATCAGCGTAGAACGTATTTAGGGAGATTTTTCTAATAGACTTTCCACTCTCCCTCCTTGCAAAAGTTGGTGAACTTCCTGTGATTTTGGCTTGTGGTTTAAGTGCTTAGCTTGCTTTGTGTGATTGTTATTTATTATGTCAACAAAATAAAGTTTCGAACATTAAATGCTATAAATATTTTATTTAATATTACTTAAGAATTTGTGTAAAATTTACATATATTATTACATTAAAAATATAAGCGTGAACATTAAATTTATTTATTGTTTAAGTGGATTATTGGTTTTGTGTAAATGCTATTTATTATGTCAACAGGATATGGTTGCGAGCATTAAATGATATTTAAAATTGTATTTAATACTAATTATGAATTTTTGTAAAAATTATATATTATTTCATCAAAATTTAATCGTGAACATTAAATTCCTTTGTTATTTAAGTTGTTTATTTGTTGTGTGTAAATGCTATTTATTTTGTCAACAAAATATAGTTTGGAGCATTAAGTGATATTTAAAATCGTATTTTAATATTACTCATGAATTTTTATAAAAGTTATATATTATTTCATCAAAATATAGTTACGGATATTAACTTAAAATTACTCAATTCAATATTAGTTATGAATTAATTTAATAGTTATATAATATTTCGACAAAATATAGATTGGAACATTACATGATATTAAATAAAACTTTTTTCCGATTGAATAAGAGGTTCAAGGAATAAAAGGATTATTTCTAAAATAACTAAATCTTTTTTCATTTTGTCCTTGGGTAGCGATCTAGCGTCACAATTTATAAATAAAAATGAACGTCTGTCTGACTCTGTGGGTGTGTGTATGTGTACTTGCCACCTTACCTTAAACCAAACTTAGTTAATTTATATAAGCTAGCTAAGCAGTGATACTGTTTGTAGGGTTTTTCTGAACCAAATTCTGGGGTACATATTTTACCTGGACGGAAAATCTAGTCACCAGCAAAACCCCTTCGCAAATGCGGAATGCACTAGGAAGGAAGTACGACCATTCTAACAGATATTAGTGGTACTAAAGATATCAAAGTTCGAATCCCTTTGGGCACGCCGTCTAAATATCTGCCTCATTTAATTCTGGTGTGGGAAATCAAATCACTGCCAGCTAAACTGTTGGTATTTCTCCCTATGGAACATTTTCTTAATCATCCCTACCACACCATCATAATTAATACATAGACGTTTGACACGAAAAGTATACGTTTAACTCATCTAGTAATGGCGTGAGCAGTTGTGAGTGCGAATCTCGCTCGGGTGAACTGGGGTGGATTTTTACTCTCCCTCACTCTACGTAAGCGCTGGAACCTTTCTAACTTACTACTTCGGTCCATGACGAATAACTACATACGCGCATGCGGACGGACGTTACAAAACAACAAATTTTAGTAGAGTTTTGAGGTGGGGGATAGCAGTCCCTAACTGAGGATTATAAATCACCGTGAGGCTTTGGAGGCCCTTGATTGTGCATAATAAGAGCTGTGTCAATGCTCTCTATGTGCGAAAAACCATTACCACATAAGGAGTTGCGACAATGCGATGACTAGTTGCGACACCGGGAAAACCTATTACCACATGTAAGTTGCGAAACTGGGAAATTCCATTACCACATAGAAGGGGGAGGTTCTGACATCACTCAAGGTCTCAATCTATTCCTGTATCTACTTGTCTTGTCAAACCACCAAATTGTCAACAGGTATGAGTCATCTGGAAAACCCATTGCTGCATATACGAGGAGTGTTTTGATATCAAACGTAATGATGACGTCACACAGATTGAGGCAACTTGTCTTTTCACCTCACCAAACTGGTGAAAGGTATGAGTCATCAAGGAAAACCCATTTACACGGAAGGGTTGCGACATCATTCAAGGTCTTCATCTTTTCCTATCTTTTAGAACCACCAAACTGCTGCTAGGTATGAGTCATCAGGAAAACCCATTATCACATAGAAGGGGAGAGGGGGAAAGAGTGGCCAAGGTCAATTTCCTCGTGTACTACTTTACTGTTTCAAGGTCACAATTTATATTTTTCTCTACTTGTCTTGTCGAGCCGCCAAACTGGCGCCAGTCATCAGGCAAAACCCACTGCCCCATAGAATGGGAGGGTTGTGATATCATTCAAGGTCACGATCTATTCCTGTCCTGTCCAGCCACCAAAATTGCGCCAGTAATCAGGGAAAACCCATTGCCACATATAAGCCCAGAAATAAACCTTTGCGGCATTGAAGGAGGACAATAGGTCGGTATTTCCATGTCATCATGGAAATAACCAGAAGGGAAATTCAGTTAAGACGGAAATATACTGGCACCAGGTATGACTCACCAGGGAAAACCCAGTGGGTATGTTGCGACAAAACACGCAATGATTACGTCACACAACTCGAAGAGTAATGTCAAAGGTCAAATTGGGGCCATACGCCATTCTAACTACTTGAATGTATTATAGTTGAGATCTTAATGCTAGTTGCGAGTCGGTTAGGAGACCATACAGAGGTGGCTCTGCCATAAGTCAAACTAGGCGACCACCTAAGGCCTCGTACCTTCAGGGGACCCACGCCGTGATTGAGGGATTGGGTAAGAACTTTATAAAGTTTACGGTGCTCAGTGAAAAAAAATTTATATGTAGGCCTATGCATGTATGTGTGTTTATGTGTATATGTATGTATGTATGTATGTATGTATGTATGTATGTATGTATGTATGTATGTATGTATGTATGTATGTATGTATGTATGTATGTATGTATGTATGTATGTATGTAAAGTATTTGCGGTGGCCCAGTACAACCCTGGTTTCTGATTGGGTGAACAGAAGCCAAAGTAATTACATAAACGCAAGAGTTAGGGGGTGGCCAGACTGAGCACGCGAGTGAATAAAATATAAAATAGAACACATTGGTTGTAATGGGAGGTGGCCAGACTGGAGCGAGAGAGCGACTGAGCGCGCGCGCTTGAAAGATAGAACTGTTTCTATTTTTCAAGCTAGCGCGCTCGACCCGGTACAGTCTAGTTTACAGGCGCTAGACAATATTATTGTATGTTGGTTCATTGAGTGCTGGGAAACTTCTCATTTTGACATGATATTTGACTTTTTTCTATCAGTGATAGGTTTAACACACTTGCTATTAATGGCCTAATTTAATTGGTAAGACCATAAATAATATAATGTATATATGTAAGCCCGATATGTTAAAATACTTCAATATTATAATCAAAGTAGGCCTTTACAAATAATAATCACCATTAGTTTGGAGAGTATTAAAAAACCACAACAATAAATAAGTTTTAAGAATCACCTTCAGTTCACTAAGCCTTCAAACCTTTACCTCCCAGTCAAAAGCTATGGAGTGCAACGCACCATTCCTCCACTGGTGCGGCCAATCTGATTTTAAAGCACTTCAGTACATTAAAAATATTTGCAATGTTACCGAATCGTCTCGTCATTGGCTACTTGACCGAATCAACCGTATATGTGAATACTGTCCCTCTGCTAATTACGCGCTCGCCAGTTTGGCCACCCAGTCGTTTGCGCGCTCACTCGCTCGCACGCTTGTCAGTCTGGCCGAACCCTTAAACAATATTCATTTTCCCACAAACCCGACATGCGACCGCGCTTGTGTATGCTATTGTAGACAGACAATATTATGAGTGCGGGTTCTAGACTGGGTAACTGAACGTACGCTAGTTCACTACTTTCTTAGACCATGTACTAACACTTTGATTATATACATCGTTACATTAATAGGTTTTTTGAGCACCGCGTCTTACCACTCGTTCGGGTTGTACACTTATGTACTAATTACGCTAATGGTTCTATGGATTATGAAGGTTATTTTCAAGAAAGTGTACCCACATTTGTGTGGAGGGAGACTGGAAAAATATTTAAGAAATATCACCCTCAGTACACTCAACCGAAATTAGAACTTCAATTACCCCGCCATCGACAGTCTAGTCTACTGCGTAGTGCGTTAGGGTTCGGCCAAACTGGCGAGCGTGCGAGCGAGTGCGTGATTAGCAAATAGCTCTTGATAGTTGTTGACGAGGAGGCAAAGGTTCGAATCTTGGCTCAGTTAACTGAGGGTGATTTTTGACAAGTGATTTATTGTTGTGGTTTTGTAATGATATAGATTTATATCACTCTAATATTATGTAAAGAGTCATGGATGAAGGTATTTTTTCTTTAAAGTAATATATGTAGAATATCATTCTATGATTCATCCATAAAGAAACATTCGCTTTTCAGAAATAATGTGAAAAGGATTTCACCATTAAAATATATTTTTTATACCATTTTTCCTGTTAAAGGAACAACTCCAGCAGTATTTGGCAAAGACGCCAATTCCTTATACCAATAAGAAGCTAGCCTTCACAACACCTGCCGCTAGGACTCTTTCTATTAGTTAGTTTTTACACTGTTGAAGAAGGGAGTAAGAGGCAAGTGATATGTCATATATAAGCCGTTTGTGCGTATGTTTAAGACAGCCGAGTAACCACAGACAGCCACACACAGCCACACGCACAATCCACGCACCCACTCTCCGGCACAAGCAACGCAGTTAGGGACTCACTGGCACTAGCACTGGCTCTAGTAGTTACAGTCTAACACAGAGTACAATAATCTACATTAATATCACAAGTGTGCATTGATATAAATCATTTAATTAGAGTATGTATAAGTAATTAACAGATGTAATTTAAATAAACCGTGTGTGAATCAACAGGCATATTAGTTCTCTTTCTTACATTTACTCACTATACCGATTTAATTAGTGCTCGACCACGGAGCAATTAACAGCTGGTTAAACGGTATCTATTCCGTACAGTGATGATAGGCGCTCGACCACTGAGCTATAGACAACCTAAATATCGTCACAGCAATATTGTATCAGGGACTTAATCCGTACTGTTACAATTGGCGCCCAGCGTGGGGTGATTAATTCAATAGTGTTCCAGTTTACCTAATCTCTCTCCACGTTAATGGTGATTTTTTTGCAAAGGTCTACTTTGATTATAATATTGAAGTATTTTAACATATCAGTTACACATATATAGTTATGGTTTATGATCTTACCAATTAAATTAGTAGCAAGTGTGCCAAACCTATCGATAGTATTAAAATGTCAAAATGAGAAGTTTCCTATTACTCAATGAACCAACATACAGTTATATTGCATATAGACTGTAAACTAGACTGCACCGGGTCGATCGCGCGCGCACTTGAAAAATAGAACCAGTTTTAACTACAAGCACGGGCGCTCATTCACTCGCTCGATCGCACGCTCCAGTCTGGCCACCTCTCATTATAACCGATGTGTTCAATTTTATATTTTAGTCGCTCGCCCAGTCTGGCTGTCCACTTAGAACACGCGGCCGCCAAGTGGGTTTTTACATTATGAATGTGTTTACAAAATTATTTTTGTGGCCAGTTATAAGAAAATACAAGTGTGAATATAATACATTTTGATTATTTTTTTCATGCACCATAATAATATCGCTTGTTGCCACAATCACGAAACAAAAATCCCAATCTTTTATTAATATTTTTTGCTCTGTAATAAATTATGAAAAAGTCGACTATATTAAATATTGATCATTACTAAAGTATTATTATAATAGTCTGATAACACTTTTTATTGATAATACAGTATTACTAAGAACATAATAATTGTTTCCACATTATTAACTTTTATCCAATGTCTTCAATACAAATCTTCTGCCTGCTGTCAGTTACCACCATTCCAGTGGTTAATGGATTGTACTTTCTCCTACACCCGTAACTGATTTTAAAACAACCGTCCCCTAGATTGACAAGAACAAAATCATCACTTTAGTTTCAAGTGTTCAACAGCACTAAAAAGAATCTTCTCGATACTTTAATTAAAAAGAAACACATGTTAAAGATGGTGGGCGTTTAAAAAAAAAGTACACCCGATCCCATTTTATTTTTTATTTCAATGAAATTCTCCCCGATTAAATTTCTTTTCTTGTATCTGTCCTCTTTCTAAACTGTTTTCTTCATTTTGATCGAAGCTTTTTTTCCCGCCCCTACTTTCTTTTTCTTTTTTACCCTCCCTCTCTTTCTTCACCCAGAATTCTCACCCAATTTGACAACACTGCGGAGACCTCCCATCTCGTGTACTCGAGAATTCTTGCCTGAATTTGTCCCATCTCGTGCACTCAAATATTCAGGCTTTATTATTAAGTTAACATTATTTCTGTCTGTCCCATCTTATGCACTGAACAAAAAAAAAACTCTTATGATTTTGAATTTCTAGTGACTTTTCTAATAGAGGCTTTTCCATCCACCCTTTTTGATGTAGGAATAACCTCTATAACGCATTCATTCAAATTAACTAACTAACTAGATTAGGTTAAGTTAAGTTAGGCTAGGTTAAACGAGGACTTGATTAAAACAGGGGGAGTTGGGGGTTGAAGACGACACAGTGACGTGGAACTGCCCTAGTGCATGAGAGATGAACGCTTCCCTCTAGACGAGGAGAGAGGGAGTGGCAAATGTCGCGAGCGATTCAAAGTCGGGAGCTATTTTTTATTTCTTGTTCAGTACATGAGATGGCAAAAATAAGGCCAAGAGATGGGACAAATAAGAAGAATGTCTACTTAACAACACTTCACAAATATTTGAGTGTACGAGATAGGATAAATTCAGGTGGAAATTTCCTAGCATACGAGATTACGAGATGGGCATGAATCAACACTGATCCCCCATCTCATCAAAATTACTCCTCTTGTCCTGGATTTGTTGAGCTTATTTCAGTTGAGGGGGAGAGTTTAAACCCTGATTATTATTCTCCCAACCTCCCTCCCCCCCAGCCCTTAATTTTGCTTCCACCTACCCTTCAATCCAATAACTGGAAAGTAAAATCTCAAGAACCAGGCTGTGTACACTTTTCTTTTAAATAATCTCAATAGAAAGATATTCTTATCTCATCTTAATAACCTAAGGAAAAAGAAGGTAAATCAGCTGATAAAAAAAATAGTGGTATGATTTTGATTTTAAGAGAATGTGGGAAGGTCTAACTAGAACCATACATTGCAAAGCACTTCCATCAGGTAAAATGAAAAGCTAAAGCTACTTAACGGGACATGCCCTACTAGCTGCATGGCCTAAGAAGATTTTACTTTTGGCTGAAGGGCGAAGGGGGAATGATGTGACATTTAAAAGGGTTTTAAAATACCCTCCTCTACGATGACCTTTAACTGTGCATCTGCCTTCATCACTTCAGAACTATGATCGTAGCAGCTACGTTGTAAGATTATATGGAGTTGATGTGGATCGTTCAGAACGTGCGTGAATCACATGCCAATCAACTCTGTGATACAGTCAAGAGCGTGCATCACATGCCAATCAACTCTGTGATACAGTCAAGAGCGTGCATCACATGCTCATCAACTCTGTGATACAGTCAAGAGCGTGCATCACATGCTCATCAACTCTGTGATACAGTCAAGAGGGTGCGTCACATAGCAATCAACTCTGTGATACAGTCAAGAGCGTGCGTCACATGCCAATCAACTCTGTGATACAGTCAAGAGCGTGCGTCACATGCCAATCAACTCTGTGATACAGTCAAGAGCGTGCGTCACATGCCAATCAACTCTGTGATACAGTCAAGAGCGTGCGTCACATGCCAATCAACTCTGTGATACAGTCAAGAGCGTGCGTCACATGCCAATCAACTCTGTGATACAGTCAAGAGCGTGCGTCACATGCCAATCAACTCTGTGATACAGTCAAGAGCGTGCGTCACATGCCAATCAACTCTGTGATACAGTCAAGAGCGTGCGTCACATGCCAATCAACTCTGTGATACAGTCAAGAGCGTGCGTCACATGCCAATCAACTCTGTGATACAGTCAAGAGCGTGCGTCACATGCCAATCAACTCTGTGATACAGTCAAGAGCGTGCGTCACATGCCAATCAACTCTGTGATACAGTCAAGAGCGTGCGTCACATGCCAATCAACTCTGTGATACAGTCAAGAGCGTGCGTCACATGCCAATCAACTCTGTGATACAGTCAAGAGCGTGCGTCACATGCCAATCAACTCTGTGATACAGTCAAGAGCGTGCGTCACATGCCAATCAACTCTGTGATACAGTCAAGAGCGTGCGTCACATGCCAATCAACTCTGTGATACAGTCAAGAGCGTGCGTCACATGCCAATCAACTCTGTGATACAGTCAAGAGCGTGCGTCACATGCCAATCAACTCTGTGATACAGTCAAGAGCGTGCGTCACATGCCAATCAACTCTGTGATACAGTCAAGAGCGTGCGTCACATGCCAATCAACTCTGTGATACAGTCAAGAGCGTGCGTCACATGCCAATCAACTCTGTGATACAGTCAAGAGCGTGCGTCACATGCCAATCAACTCTGTGATACAGTCAAGAGCGTGCGTCACATGCCAATCAACTCTGTGATACAGTCAAGAGCGTGCGTCACATGCCAATCAACTCTGTGATACAGTCAAGAGCGTGCGTCACATGCCAATCAACTCTGTGATACAGTCAAGAGCGTGCGTCACATGCCAATCAACTCTGTGATACAGTCAAGAGCGTGCGTCACATGCCAATCAACTCTGTGATACAGTCAAGAGCGTGCGTCACATGCCAATCAACTCTGTGATACAGTCAAGAGCGTGCGTCACATGCCAATCAACTCTGTGATACAGTCAAGAGCGTGCGTCACATGCCAATCAACTCTGTGATACAGTCAAGAGCGTGCATCACATGCCAATCAACTCTGTGATACAGTCAAGAGCGTGTATCACATGCCAATCAACTCTGTGATACAGTCAAGAGCTCGCATCACCTACCAATAAACTCTCTGATACAGTCAAGAGGGTGCATCACATGCCAATCAACTCTGTGATACAGTCAAGAGAGTACATCACATACCAATCAACTTTGTGATACAGTCAAGAGAGTACATCACATACCAAGCAACTCTGTGATACACTCGGCTAGAAATAGTAAATTTAGACCAACACTATTGCACGTGGATCATATTTGATTAAACATTAATGTAGATAAAGAGTTAATAGAAAATCTTAGTAATGAACATTGTCACAATATTAATTACTATTTAGATATAAAGTTCATTGAAAAGGCCGTGTTTGGACCATTTTAGAATAGCTTCACAAATAAGCACTGTGCACAAATCTTCATTCTGTAATAACAGGTACATACTGTAGTTATTAACAAGAAACTGTGTTGCTTTGTCCCCCATCGTCACCGCGGAGAATGTCGAGTAATCGTTCAGATACGAATGCACTGCACACATTTCTGACATATCTTAGGTGTTTTCTTTTCCCTTTTACTCCCCTTCCCGCGCGATCCAGGAGCTGAGCTGGGTCTGCTATGATGAACGCTCTTGATTAGATATGTGATTTTTCCTATTAAAATATATAATTTTAGGGTTTTCATCTTATATTAAGGTAAATATGGTATATTATTAATACTATTTTTGAAGGAAGCGGATTGAGTGGGAAAGGTAGGCTGATAAAACCCTTTGTTATCCCTTACGACATGTAGTCAACTTTTATTCTTATATCTTGAACGTTATTTTTATTTATTTCCCCCTTGAATCGAATTTATCGTACATTCTTTCTCTAACTTCATCAACAATTTAACAACAAAAACTTAACACGCAGCAACATTCTGTTGAATGTAAAAATGTCATAAATTTGATAGCCCTTTTTTTTTTCTAAGCACGTCACGTCCATTATTTAGTATGTTTTTTAAAGTGGGGTTGCAATGTTTTGTGAGACTTTTAGTAGAAGAGAATATTGATACGTATGAAAGTTTCAGCAGAAACTCCTGATCAATAAAAAGCACACTTACCATATAGACTTGGATGTAAACTTTTGACTAAACTAGTTCTGACGATATTCAAGCTTTCCCAGCACGCACACATACACTCACAAAAAAAAAGTTGAATAATTAATGAACAGTATCACTATGAGCATGCACACACAATTTCCAAGGCAGTCCAACCCAAATTCATAATTTGTATGATGTAAACAGTAAACATCAATAAAACATATCTCATTTCCAAAGTCCTGATAATATTTCAAAGTATAATCGGTAAAGGCGTGAAAGGGGGTGACTTTAGTATAACAATTATTTATCACGTGTTTGAAATATTATCCATGAAAGGTTTAACATGCTAAAAGACTTATCAAAAATGGTATATCACGTTTTAAAAGTATCCTAAAATCATTGGCCAAAAATATTAATTTTCTAGTGCCTTAAGATTGAGTGGAAAGGGATGCGAAAAAGGTTAAGTGTTTTTTGCAGTTTTTACAACAACAAAATTTATTTTGACAAATAAGTCAAATATTGCTCATGTAGAAACAAAGAGTTTAATGTTATTCACACGGTGATATCAACAGTTGTTGAAGATTTATCATGAGCATAGTGGTATAAGATGAGCAACTTATTAAATGAAGGGGAAAAAAAGTGGTCATTAATTTCCAGGTCACCGTTGACAGGTATTCAACAGCTGTTGATAGCACCACGGGAAGAAATTTAAATTATATGTTTCTACTGGAACAATATTTGATATTTTTTTCCAAAAATGTTTTGATATAAAAACTGCAAAAATACTGACTTTTTGTCGAATTCCTTCCCAACTCACCTTATATTTATGGAAAGGGTAACCGAATTTGCATGGAGGTAAAGTGGAAAACCATTTTTATAAACTCCTCCTTACACCCTACCGAGATTTGAACCTCTATCTCTCCATCATGGGTGTAATAGTCTACTGTGAGACCAGTGCGTTAGACCACGCGGCCAACGAAGTGGGTGACATTCTATTAATTCCTTTTAAAATTCCTCGATTTCTCTAATCAACAAATTATTCATCCAAGTTTCCACCATTTAAACTTTTGCTCTAGCAAATAGTTTCAAATTATCTGTTGCGCGCTTGATAGTTTCGAAAAGGAGAGCCTCAGTGAGTTATGTATGATTGAAAAAACTATCCCATTTTATAACGAATTTTTATTAGATAATATCGAAACAGAAATAAAGTATTAGAATTGTGTCGCGTGACCGCTTCAATGTCGCGAGATTTCATGGATATGTCAGCAGTTCTCGGTCGTCTCGAACTAACCAGTCTCTACTGTGCAACGTAAATTCTGGTTTTTGTTGTTGTTGTTGATATGACACTCATTAGTTGTTTTTTTATTTAAAAAAAGTTTGGACCTACTTTTATAGAACATGTATATTTTATTTATGTCTGGAACCAGTAATAAAACCTAATGGCAAGTAGTCTATAAAATGTAGTTGCGCCAAGGTATGAACCCCGTAACCCAAAGGGCAGGAGAATCACAAATCCTTAAGAGGAGGTTGCTGATTATTAATTCATTTATAAATATTTGCATCAGAAACCTAAGGGTGCCACCTAATTTAAAGCATGTGTTATGTGTAATGAGAATGACAGTTCTGAAGCTTCCAAACAATTAAAACAATCCTCAATTATTTTCGAATGTTCTGTTGTGACCCTGTTAAAAAAAATACTTCATTTGTTTGAGGTAGTCTGGATGTATGTTTCTAACCATTAACTTTGATCTCAGCACTGAGACATTTCACATGAAACGCCCTTGAGAAATAGGTTAATTCCGTATTTTCATAAACTTTTTAAACTATAAAATCAATAGTTAAATATTTTTAAACATAGAGGGACATTTTGATATCTTTCCCCTCTATTTTGACGTGAACTATATTTTAAAATGAAGTCGACCAATTCCTAAGTAACCTGGGAATTCTGGACGTCTATAATGCGTATTAACGCCACAGTAGCCTTAGCTCATGTTTCCAATTGTATACTTGGTTAACTCGAAGCTATTTTGCGAAGAGAGTTTCATTCGATACGTAAACTATTTGCGCTGTGTATCTAGTCAGGGAAAATTTAAATTTCCTTCTGATTTCGCCGTTTAAGGCTCAAACATGAATATTAATTTTTATATGATTTTTTTATCAAGATACCAGGAGTTTTTATTTAGATTTTGATGACGTCAAGAATTGCAGCATAATATTTACTTCAGTTTGACATTAGAAATATTTTGTTATCGCTCTTAATAATTGAGATAAAAAGTTTCGTAAGATTAACCTTTAGTTAAATGGGTGTAATGCTGGTTATGTGTTGCCCCGTTTACGGTAAAGCTCCTTCTAAACTCGATGCACCCTAACCACTAAACATTATCACACTTAGACACCAATGTACGAAATAGAAAGAGAGGAAAGAAAATGATTTTTTAATCCTGCGAAACTTCTTGTCTATGAGCTTAACACCCTCTTCCGCTGACGATAATACTCTACTTTTGGCATCGGTACCGTTTTGACTTGTATTTCAATATTAAGTTTTCCTTGTTTCCTATTGTAATGAGACTGTTTAGGACCCCTCTCACATATTAAAAAAGTAATGGATGTAGTGCATTTTTCTTTAAAGTACTGTGAGTAAAATATCCTTTTAATACTTCATCCATGGAGAGTCACACGATTTAAGAAGTAATTTCAATATATTGCACCATACAACTTTTTTTCTTTAAAAGATCAACTCCGTTGTATTTAGTAAAATCTTGCTACACGCTGGCTCCCTCTACCCAATAGAAAGCCAGCCTTCACAACATTAGGTTGTCATGACTTTTTTCATTAGTTAGTTTTGAAACAGGTGACAAGGGGTCCAAGAAGCAAGGGGTAAGTCATATAATTATAAGCTGCTTGTGCGTATGGACCTACAAAGTAATATAACACTACGCAGTACACAAAACACGGAACATGTAATATTTTAGAAAAACAGTCCATAAATTAAGAAAAACAGTATCATTAATATCAAATCTTCAGTACCAAAGGTGAAATTATCTAGATAAATCTCATGCAAATTTAAATAACTTACTTATTTCACAAGTATAAGAATCATATATAATCAGAGCACATAACAGTGTGATGAGTGCGTAGTAACGTATGTACACGTCATCATCACAAAATCCGGTATCATCCGCATCATCATAATCATCAGTATATAATCCCGTATCATCATAATTGGCACCGTATCGCGGGTCAAATATCACATATAAAACCATATCTTCATAATTGGCTCCCAATCGCGAGGCATCATTAGTACAATATCTCTCATATAATCTCAATAATACTTTACTATTATATATACACACATTTGTTTTAATGGAGTTTTTTAATTTACATCCTGGCAGAAAGATTTCTACTAGTTGTTTCCGTGAAAACACTAAATATCCTGAGTTGGAGAATATTTATTTTTATATTTACAAAAAAATACACTTCATGATCCAAAAGATAATGTTACAATGTAGGACTATTTTTAATTTTTTTTAAGAATGTTAGGTTTGTGTTTCAAGGTTATATCTTTAAGGGCCGATCTTATGACTACCACATAAATATTTCTATCGGGAGGTTAAAGTTAGCTACCAGATAAAAGTTATCAGCCAGTTTAATATTTTAAGCATATTATGAACTAAATTTATCTGCCGGATAGTTATCTGTAGGAGGAATAAATTTGTATGCATAAAACGCAAGGTTGGTGCTGTTTTTACTGGTGTGTGCATGCGTACAACCTGGCTAGTAGCTACAACGCTCTACACTTTGTTAAATAATGGCGGCTAAACGCGTGTGAATAAACAGATGGCGTCACGTGGGCGCAGAAGCTAAGATGCCATGCAAGTACTAATTTCGTTGTTTGACAAAATGTGGTCAGTTGTTGGGTACAACGTTAACAAAATTTAAACCTCCCGATAAAAATGTGATAGATAAATATATTTTATCAAGCAGATAAATGCTCTCTGGCAGTCATAAGACACACTTCTAACTTATCGACCCGATCGAAATACTTATCAGTCAGATTAATATTTATCCATCCCTTAAACTCTATCTACAGGTTGAACAGACCCCCCTTCAATTGCTCATTCCATTCATTGGACCGAAGGAGACCATTCGACAAGTAAGCTAACCCACAAAATGCAAGATCAATTTTCTAAAACTTAACGATTCTGTGTCATGACCATGAAATACATCATATAGGCCTAAGGATGAGGTTTCTCATCATAAGTAAATGCTTCATCCACACGGTTATTACATTTTCATACTTCTTTTAAGAAAACTTCTTTAGTTTTTTGTATATTTAAAAACACATGAGTGTCTTAGAGACACTCCTTAAATCGATAATTTCTTTAACGTATTCACAATCCTTTTTGATAAAGTCGATCAATTGAACATTTTTCAACATATATTTAGAAAGTAGGGACCATTTTCTTTTTTATTCATTTTTTTGCAACACGTTTTACTACCCCAGGCTATATGTCTATGAACTAATTACTTTAACGTGCTAGGTATGAGAAAGGTATGATTTAAATTAGGAAATCCACCCTCACCTTGCCGGGATTGAATCCCAATCGTCCCCTCTTCAGCAGTCCAAGTCTATTGCGATAGTGACGATTTAGACCATGTGACAACTGAAGTGTGTTCCAGTTCACTTATGACACGAACAACTTCGGTGGCCACATGGTCTAAGTCATCACTCTTGCTATAAATTATACTGCCAATGACTATGAGATCGGGCCTTGAATCCCAGGTGTACCGAGGGTATTTTTTTCTGAATAGTTTTTCACGCAAATGGGGTTACACTTCTTCTAAATTCAATCTTCCTCATCATACAAAGGTGTATAGCCCCAAAGGGTAGTAAGACACGATGCTAAACAAAACACTTAGTGGGTAGAAAGAAAGGATGGAGGTATCTGAACATGCATTCGATTGGAAGAAGAAGGGAAAACAATTTAGGAAAAGTACCTTCAGTACACCCATCCGGGATTCGTGACACAACCTCTCCGTCACTGGCAAATCAAACTAATGAGCATGACGTCTAGTCCGCGCCCTCTATATGAGATGATTAGGGGGTGATTTTAATACTTTCATTGGTGTCCACGTGGATTAAATGTCAGATTTATCTAGTTTGGTTTCCAAGGAATGAGAGGGTCGATATTAGAATCCCAATCAGTAGTAATGAGGATAGGTTTATTAGAAATAGTTTCCCACTATAATCCCACGACGATTCGGGTATATTTTCTACTAAATCCTACCATCCTTATTTTTACCCCATTAGAGATGTTACTTTAAAATAGCCCAGATAAGTACAAAGACGTGGTATGAAAATTAAATTAAATATTTTAAGAATACGGCTAACTATACACAGGTGATATTTGCAAAGGTCATTTATGATATATATATATATATATATATTTTTACATCAATTATTGTTTCCAGCCTGTGGCATGGGTCAGTTTTTTATTCAAGCCATATATATTCTCCACTACCGGCTGGCTAGGCCTGTCGTAGTTTCATATAATTTATATTATGACTTAAGACTAGGACAGGCACAGCAACCGGTCCCCAGCCGTTAAGTTATCAATGTCAAAGGGTAAACCTTAATTTCACCAATGATAAATTTTTTGGACATGCCGGGAATTGAGCCCGGAACCCTTAGCTTAGCAGGCATACGCGCTACCAGTGGATCTTGACCTGCTGTTTAACACGTACACTCAAATTACAAAGGAAAAAAATGTTTAACTTGATGAATACAAGAACTAATATATTATAATAATGTTTGGCAGATATTAACTCACGGTGAATTCGGGTTGCCGGGAAATGCCCAAACTTCAGGAAAACTGCCTCAGCTGACTATTTCAGGAGCATCAGCAGAACGACATCTCACCCGCAGGCCCCACTTCAATGAAATGGCAGAGCTATTTCACTCAGTTCTCCACGCAATCGTCTATCGCTAGTTGTCATTCGGCGCAATTCAGCAACTTAGGTCCCCCATTTTTGTGTTCGGGTGGAAACCCTCCCAGAGTACGTCAGTTCTGTGTGTATATAACCGTCACTCCTAGCTTCACATATTGTATTATATTTTTTCAATTCAATGGAGGAACAACTTCGACGTTAATCTACATCGACGAACAATCTACCGGTGACTACGATGTGTGTGGCGTTGGTCTTTCCACCTCGACGCAGATGAAACCTCGTCTGAGACTTTGAGTATTTAAAAGTTAGAATCTGCGTTAGAATTATAGTATTCTTTCTTTATCTATGTCCATATGACATTGTTATGTTTTTCAGAGTAGCTGGCTTGTTTTTATATGCCCATAAGGTATAATTTTGAATGATGGGCTTAGTGCTCTATGTATCTTGGTCCATTGGACATTATTTACAATGTCAGTTTTTCTGACTTTTTCTAAGTGCTTAAGGACTTAGTTTTATATACTAGGGAATAGTAATGACTCCCTAATCTGTATGATTATGATTAGGATCACTTAATGGGGGAAATCAGGTTATCTAACGCTTTGTTATATGACCTAGTTAGGTCTGTGACAGATAGCAGACACTTGTTTCTTTTTACTGTACCTTGTTTACGGTACGCAACCTGTGGGAGCACTAAAGGCTGGTAGTAGGGGCCCGCGGGGATAGTGCTTAGTTTCCGGCCCCCTTCAGGTGCTGTTTATATTTGTTAGTAAATGTATTGTTTGCACTAGTTATTGTGTGCTCAAGATTGGGTGGAACTATAAACATACCATTGAATGTCTAGGCAGTACTAATTAGGAATAGACCGGTCATAGTATATTTACAGCCTAGATTCCTGGTAGCTCACCATTTACTATTTGTAAAATGGTAGTTCCTATTCTAGGAAATTAATCTTTGTGTTTCGTAACTCTCAATGGAGTTAACTCTTGCTAGCTAGTTCATTTAACCAACATCTTAATAATTATTTAAATTAGGACTTACTAGAATTAGATATCCTTAACTATTATTTAACTATATTTAATGTATATGCTTTTCAAGTCAAAGTCTAGTAGTTAGATAGATTTATTATATTGCTGCCTAACTTTTAATTAGTATTTGCTTTCTATTTATTTTGCCACCTTGTTGAGGCAGATGTACCTTCCTAGCAGAATGTGCTTTAGTACTAAATTGAAGAGTTACTTGATAACTGATTTAATTTCACTAAATAAGCAAAGGACTGATTAATCTAAGATATATTTGAACCTTATGTAATTCTATTAACTTGTTTAAATTTAAATAAACTGACTTGTTATACTTGCATATTTATCATATGCGTGCACCTTCCAAACCTTCCTTATTTGACTTTGTTTGTAAATGTAATCGTCACTTCTTCTATTAGATAGAAGAAGCAACGGTTCATACACACACTATATATATATATATATATATGGTTTTCCTCCCTTATTTCTAGCGCAGCCAGAGGGCATAATGTTGCCAACTTGCAATAAGTTTATTACCCCTACTATCCCTTTTTTTGGTTCGTTTCCAAATGCACTTTTAATGGCCCAGTCTGCTAATGCAGCGTCCCACAAACAGTGTGCCGCGACGGGCAGTGAATTAGGTGTGCCATGCGGCCAAAGCCCAGAGTGCCGCATATCGCTGTTCTTTTACTTTTTTTTTAGCATTGCGTCTTACTACCCGTTCGAGTTATACGCCTATGTGCTAATTACACTAATGGGTTATGGTTGAGGCTTGAGCAAGGCTGAAGTTAAAGGGAGAGTGGAAAACCATTTAGTAAAAAAACACCCTTAATACTCTTGACCAAGATTTAAACCCCGATATCCCTGTCATCGGCAGTCTAGTCTATTGCGAGAGTGACGCCATAGACCATATAGCTACCGAAGAAGGTCTAAGATAATATTAAAATAGTGGATTTCCAAATCTTTTTTATTGTTTTTAATAGCTACGTCCAACCCTACGGCTATTAACCATTTTAATCAGTGGTAAAATGGTGAGAAGATATTTTTTATAAGAGCAAGTACTACTACATTAGTGAATAGAGCGGATTAGGAAACCACTTACAAGATCCAGTTTAAAAGTAGGTAATAAATTAAATGGCGGGGGGAAAAAACACGATCAAAGTGTAGCGGGTTGAGATCGAACGTTGGACTTGTGAGTCAGAGTCAGACTCCCATGCCGGTATTTTAACTGAATTAAACCACTAACTTTACTTTCCTTGAAATCACTTATTAGTCATAGCTTATAAATAGTTTCACCTAATAAAGAGTGGTTTGAGAATCTTACCTCAGGCCATGAATTCGCGTCACTCTCGGATGATCTGGTATACAAGTTTATACACTCGTCTGTCTGTCTGTTGGTTGGTTATTATTATATGATCCGCTTTATGGTGCTCTTATTGGTGATTTTACTAACAATTTTACAACAGGTCGCAAAGAATCATTCTCATCAATGCGCCAACAGAATCTTCCCCCTCGGGTCCCTTTAATTATAGTAGAATTAAATTGGAAACATGGCATGAATGGTTCGGATTCCATTACAATTACTAAGGGGACTGCCTAGATAGCTAAAATATTGCCAATCAAATGTTGTTGCTAGGTTAAACATTGATTACACCTTGAACAGTCCACGAGCTTGTTGTTTACTGGAATGAGCACAAAACTATTTTCTAAGACCCTCCATATACATATAAAACTTGTAAATATAATTTAAAAGTTGATATTTTCCCTCTGAAAAGTATGAAAATTCCCATATTTCTGTTGATCATTAAGAGTTAAATGTCCGGGAAACGAAAGGTAAATGGTATAGGAGCGTAGAATGGATCTTTGGGAATAGAATGATGTCATTTAACAAGGAGGGGTCACAACACAAATTGTATTGTCATTTTTATTTTCCTACTCCCCTGTTTGTCCTCCTACTGATGGAGGGATCCACCCAAGAACGTTATAAGACCACTAGGTTTTTGGTGTATAGGAATTTCTGTTTGCTCGATTGTTCTAACGCCTTAAGAAGGGAGTGTAGAAAAAGTCAGTGTTTTTGCAATTTTTATATCAAACTTTTTTTGTTAAAAGAAATTAAATATTTCTCCAGTAGAAACAAAGAGTTTAATTTTCTTCACGTGGCGATATAAACAGTTGTTGAATATCTTTCAAGGGTGTCTTGGAATTTAAGTACAACATTTTCTCTTCTTTTAAAAATTTTCTGATCTAATGTCGCTATGTTCATGATATATATTAAAAAACAAACTGTTTATATAACCATGTAAAGAAAATAAGTTGTATGTTTCTACTAAAGCAATATTTTATTTATTTTTACCATTGTAAGTTTTGCTATAAAAACTTTATGAAAATCTTCCTTAGATCACGCTCCATGTCCTACCACCTCGATGAGTTTCACTCACTTGATCACTTTTGATCACTCAATTGATCACTCTTGAGTAGTAGCATATAAACCTATCTATCGGCTGAGCCTATAATATTCCAAATAACAGTTGTCAGAAATGTCCCAGTGGTGAAAACACTAGGATAACTAAATATACACAAGTCTTAGAGATGTGTTACTTATAGGTTGAATGAAGAACCATAGATATTTAAAATAAATGGTACAGAACTCCGCACGGACTTTCTCGCTCTAATGTTTAAAAATGGATATAGTTACTTAAAACTCGAAATATATGTGAAATAAAATAATATACACTAGCAAACTCAAGCATAAATTGCACTCTACTTATGTAAAACTTTTTTGAGTCCCGGTTTTAAATTTTATAATTGTATTTTTAAAGAATTAATGTCCTCATGTGTATGTTTGGACCGATAAAAAGATCAATATTAGGTCCACAAGGGTTAACACTTCTTATTAGAATTTCAACTTCCAGTTAAAATTCTCGACATTTTATTAGGTGTTGCACATCTTCGTGTCATCGCATTGTTATTAAATTCCCCATTTATAATCATTTTGACTATTAAAAAATGTAAATATTGACTATTGAGTCTAAAATGGAGATAGATCATTGTTGTACAAACAATTCTCTTAAGAGGTTTATATAACATAAAATTTTTGAGAGACTTACTTATATTTAATTACTCTATGGCATTGGAGAATTATTGCGTTAAAGCTTTAGTAGTATCTCTTTACAACTAAAGCTCACAAAATTGTATTAATATATTTGCCAATATCTCAGAAATTGTTGGTTTTATAAAAATATATTTCAGATAAAAGTTAATTTATTTTTAATAGTACTACAATTTTGCAATGATAAGCTATTTAGTATCTTAAATATTTGTGGAGATACGGACATTTCAGCTTCTGTAAAGTACTCTAAGATTCATTTTCATGGGAAAATGAAAATAGACAGTTTATTTATAATCTTAATCAACGCCTGGATACGAATTTTAATCAAAATCGTTATAGCCGAATTTGATAAAATCTACTTTTTCTCTTTTCATCCTTTATTAAACTACTCTTAGTTATAAGTCAAAACAGACACACAGACAAACGGTATTACAAAAACCACATTTTAGGTTTCGGGGTGGGGGCATGAAACGTCGACGTCCATTACCATTTCCCGTTAGTTTTTTTATGGTCGCAATACTTAAGCCTTTAGTGTTTGAAAAGTCAAGATATATATATATTTGCGTAGAGCTTGAAAGTTATTGGTTCTGTCAAAATATGCTTCGAATAAAATATGTGTATTATAAATAGTTCTACATATTTGTAATGATAGTAGTTTTATATCTCAAAGAGTTATGGAGATATGAAAAAAAAAAGATAATTTACCCATCAGACCAGAGCCCTTAAAGTCATTTTGCCGAAGTATTATGAGTAGCCATTTTGTTTATTATATTTATAAATATTTTAAAATTAAATTTAATCATAAACGTTAGAGCCGGTTTTGAGAAAATTGACTTTTTCTCTTTTTGCCCTTCAGTAAACTACCCTTAATTTTAGGGTTAAATATACAATTCCAAAAAAAACCTTGGGGCTACCCTATGAAAACCCTAGATACCAAGTTTTAGCGTAATCAATAAAATAGTTTAGGCTCTAGTTGGAGGTACAGAGAGACGGAAATTCAAAAACCACTTTTTCGGATTCGAGGCGTCATGAAACGTCGATATTCATCAAAATCTTGAGTTCGATGTTTTTGATGATCGCAATACTTTCTCTACCTGTAAGATGGCAAGAAAGTAAAAATTGTTTAATTCAAAAAAACAAAAAATAATTTAACTAGCTTATATCTTATTATCTTAAAGATAGGGATAAAACATTCAAACGTATTTTAATTAACATTAGAATGAAAAGAAAGGCACTAGTAGTGTATTTAAGAACAGATTAAGTTAATTTTAACCAAATAAATCTTATATCTAAATTTATTAGATACTAGCAATCCCGCATGGCTTTGCCCGTGACCCACTGTGGTATTAGAATTATATAAGCACCCCTCGCCCCCCATGGTGCCCGTTTTGCCATGAGAATTTAATTATCAGATTTAAAATATTGTCTTCAAAAATGTGTTGAAAATAGTCTAATTAAAATTTTAATTAAAAATTTAAAAATCCGGCTTAGAGTTGCATTCAGACCTCCTTACGTCCACCTATATTAAAAATTTCAGATCTCTGGGTGCCACAGATTTGGCTGGGCATCGCACACAAACAAACACGTTATTATTGTATGGATTGGTAAGTAATGGAGATTAAATAAAGATGAGTTACATACCCTGTATTCCTTACAAGATATTGTTAGGATAATCAAGTCTTGTAGATTACAGTGGGCAAGCTATTCAGCGTGAATATGAGATTCTAGAACATTGTTCAGGGTATTGACTGGCAAACACCGTGGAGGTGGACTGGATAGAACAAGCTCAATATTAGTATAAGGTGTAATGAGGTGGACTGGATAGAACTAGCTCAAGATAGGGATAGGATGTAATGAGGTGGACTGGATAGAACTATCTCAATATTAGTATAAGATGTAATGAGGTGGACTGGAATGAACTAGCTCAAGATAGGGATAAGATGTAATGAGGTGGACTGGATAAAACTATCTCAATATTAGTATAAGGTGTAATGAGGTGGACTGGAATGAACTAGCTCAAGATAGGGATAAGATGTAATGAGGTGAACTGGATAGAACAATCTCAATATTAGTATAAGATGTAATGAGGTGGACTGGATAGAACTAGCTCAAGATATGGATAGGGTGTAATGAGGTGGACTGGATAGAACTAGCTCAAGATAGGGCTAGGATGTAATGAGGTGGACTGTATAGAACTAGCTCAAGATATGGATAGGGTGTAATGAGGTGGACTGGATAGAACTAGCTCAAGATAAGGCTAGGGAGCGTAATTCTAGTTAGTGCGGCAATTAACTTCGGTGTTCCTAATGTCAAGGAAAGCAGCCGCATTGCGGTCCCAATACATATATGAGAATCACATGTTGAGTACAGGTCCAGGTGAGTGTGTGTGTGTGTGTGTTCTCCCAGGCTCACCTGCCCACGTGTCGCGTGCGGGATCCAGCTCTCTCTGTTTTTATTTTCCTCATCCCCCCTCCGACCCCACTTATTTTACCCGTTCAGACATTGCGAAGTCGTTAATTTTTGTTTAATGCTCTTTCATCATCCTTCTTCTGAGGTAACATTAACGAGCGTATTCACCTGCCCTTGTCCGGCCGAGATGTGGATGGAGCCAATTCGCGAACACCCACGGGTATAACACACCCTCCCCTCTCTCTTGTCCCTTTAATCAGTCACGTGTCCCATCACATCAATTGAAACATATGTATACACCCGCTTCGGTGGCCGCTTATTCTAACGCGCTACTCTCGTTTTTAGACTAGACTGCCAAAGACGCGGAGATTGGGTTTCGGTACCGATCGGGACTACTGTGGCTGGTTTTCCCGAATGGTTTTCTACTCTCTCTCCATGCAAAAGCTCATGCATTTCCTCTGAATTAAACTTTCCTAATTCCTAAGACATTATTGTTTGTGTAAATTTATACTATTTCTAGCCGACTGCATCACAGAGTTGATTGGGATGTGATGCACGCTCTTAAGGGGGCCGCCTTGGTCAGGGAGAAATTTCCGAACAGACGTTCAGCTCTAACAATATTAAATTCAACGATGCGTTGTTTCAAAATATATTTCACTCCAAAATAAAATTGAAAGATTCCAAAAGGTCTCTTTTTCCTTAAATCCTTACATTTTGAGTTTTAATAATAGAAACAAATGTGTGAAAATGTGCCATTAGCTCAATTTCAACTTGTGGCTTAGTATAGCATATTTGTGGAGCTATGAGACTGGGCTTGAGGAAAAATAAATCTAGATTTAGACTCCTTTGAACTAATACAGTAATTTTTTGATAGGATCACAACAGAACTTTTTAAGAAATTTGAGAATAAGCAGATTTCTTTCCTCTTTGCCTTGAGATCAGAAATTTTCTTTCTCCTCTTTCTTATTTATATGATAATCGGTGATTGTAGAGGAAGGGTGAAAGGGAGTGCCGTATAAACTTAAACAGAATAGAAAATTTTTTCCAGAAAACCACACAAGCCATTCATCGTAATTTAAGCCATGTGGCCTGAGAGAGATTGATTGGTACTTCCTCGCTGACTGAGGCAGCAAATTACATTGCTATACAACAAATTCCTGACGTCAATGTAATTCAAATAATTTACTATAATAGGCCTCAAATATGACATCTACTCCTAGATCTGTAACTGGTGCTGGTCCTCCTAGAATGTGAGTCAGCTGCTCCTCGCTATGACCACAGTGCTGGTCCTCCTAGAATGTGAGTCAGCTGCTCCTCACTATGACCACAGTGCTGATCCTCCTAGAATGTGAGTCAACTGCTCCTCGCTATGACCACAGTGCTGATCCTCCTAGAATGTGAGTCAGCTGCTCCTCGCTATGACCACAGTGCTGATCCTCCTAGAATGTGAGTCAGCTGCTCCTCACTATGACCACAGTGCTGATCCTCCTAGAATGTGAGTCAACTGCTCCTCGCTATGACCACAGTGCTGATCCTCCTAGAATGTGAGTCAGCTGCTCCTCGCTATGACCACAGTGCTGATCCTCCTAGAATGTGAGTCAGCTGCTCCTCGCTATGACCACAGTGCTGATCCTCCTAGAATGTGAGTCAGCTGCTCCTCGCTATGACCACAGTGCTGATCCTCCTAGAATGTGAGTCAGCTGCTCCTCGCTATGACCACAGTGCTGATCCTCCTAGAATGTGAGTCAGCTGCTCCTCGCTATGACCACAGTGCTGATCCTCCTAGAATGTGAGTCAGCTGCTCCTCGCTATGACCACAGTGCTGATCCTCCTAGAATGTGAGTCAGCTGCTCCTCGCTATGACCACAGTGCTGATCCTCCTAGAATGTGAGTCAGCTGCTCCTCGCTATGACCACAGTGCTGATCCTCCTAGAATGTGAGTCAGCTGCTCCTCGCTATGACCACAGTGCTGATCCTCCTAGAATGTGAGTCAGCTGCTCCTCGCTATGACCACAGTGCTGATCCTCCTAGAATGTGAGTCAGCTGCTCCTCACTATGACCACAGTGCTGATCCTCCTAGAATGTGAGTCAACTGCTCCTCGCTATGACCACAGTGCTGATCCTCCTAGAATGTGAGTCAGCTGCTCCTCGCTGACCACAGTGCTGGTCCTCCTAGAATGTGAGTCAGCTGCTCCTAGCTATGACCACAGTGCTGGTCCTCCTAGAATGTGAGTCAGCTGCTCCTAGCTATGACCACAGTGCTGGTCCTCCTAGAATGTGAGTCAGCTGCTCCTAGCTATTACCACAACACTGGTCCTAGAATGTGAGTCAGCTGCTCCTCGCTATGACCACAACACTGGTCCTAGAATGTGAGTCAGCTGCTCCTAGTTATGACCACAGTGCTGATTCTCCTGCAGAGGCGGACACACACCTTGTCCCTTCCAATACCATCTGCCGGTGGTGAATTGTGAGCCGGCCGTCCACGCGCCATTAACATACACTACCGTTACTTACTGTTAAACGCAACTACTCAGCTTGCACGATTACCACCCAGGAGTTTCACCTGGTCGACCGAGACAGTTGACGAACGAGAAGCGGCCCTTACCCCGCGAACGACGACACAAACCTCTTTAGAAATGTGTGAGTTGCATGCGTTGTGACCAGTTTCGGTGTCAGGCGTGCCAAACTATTTTGATCACGGGGAACACACTGAAAAATAGAAAATACTAAGAGGGCCACGTTAAAAAAATTCATTATTGCCAGTTGCCACAATTTTTTTAAAATAAAAATTAATTCTAACTTACTAAAATAAAAAAGTAGGCCCTTGTATGAAACAATAAGACATATTTTATATTATTTTTACCAGAAATTCGAAACGTTTTGTTTACAGCAATATTGGGCGTGCGCGCGGCGTGAGAAAATACCAGTGTTTCTGCAGGTTTTCTTAACAATATTTTGTAGGTCAAAATAAATCAAATATGTTTTAATTTGAAACATGTAGTTTAATTTTCTTCAGATAACGATATCAACATTTGTTGAATATCTGTCAAGGGTGTCCTGGAATTAAATTACAATTTTTTTCTCTTTGTTTAAAAGGTTATCATCTAATACCGCTATGTCCTTGACAGATATTCAACAACATGATATCACCGGGTGGAGAAAATTAAACTCTATGTTTCTACTGGGAAAATATTTTATATATTTTGACCAAAAAAATGCTATGTTATAAAAACTAAAAAAAACACTGACCACTACACCACAAGACTGGTTTTCTGTCCAGGTTCTAGGGATGAGGAAGGAAGCATTTTAGAGGTAATCTACTTGCATTTGATTGATAAGAAAATGGAAAACCATTTAGGGGGAAAAAACTACCTTCATTAAACCTAACAGGAATTCGAACCCCAATCTCCCCAACCTAAGCGGGTAAATCACGAGAGTGACGCCTTAGACCATTCGGCCACTGAAGTGGGTCTCTCTATTTTACGTTCTAAATGTCAAAAATGAGAACTGGAGACAAAAAGGTGAAACTTTCTCTTAGAATCTTATCTCTGATGTACTCGACGTGACGGTTGTCACGACCCCTTGGGGAGAGGAAGTATTGTGATCGTTAAAACAAAATATTGAGATTTTGATGGAAGTAGACTTTTCATGACCCCCCTGAAACAAAAAAAAAGGGGGGGATTCACCGACGCCATCTGTCTGCTATTTGGCCTAGAGTGGAAACCTTTTTCCCGATCGAACAAAACCTTCATAAGATAACCCAGAGTTGTTTTTTTTAGGGGGGGGGGGAGATTTAGCTATCCAACCCTAAAATTAAAGGTAGTTTAAATAAGAAAACAAACAAAATTGCTTGTCTAATTTTTCCAGGAAAATTATTTAAAGGCTACTTTACATAAGCGGTTTTCTCCAATTTGGATCACATTCATACACATATTTTTAAATACGAAATAGATTATTATCCTTCATTGCGAAGTTGTAGGACTGCCAAAAAATACAAGTATTTTTTTAAACAAAGATACCAGCAGAGTTATCTCAGTGTAATTTTATTTTAACTCTATGAACGTGGGTTTGAACCCAGGAAAGATATTTCTTTCCCTTCCCTATACAGTGTACAGTTTGTGAATGTGATATTTAGGGGTTAACCAGCCCCGTGGTGTAGTGATCAGTGCACCTGTCTACGATCCTAGGGGTTCCGGGCTCGTTTCCCGGCTGTTACCTTTGGGTATTTTCCCCGAAAGGGGAATTACCCCTACGGTCGCCAGGAATTGGTTGTTCATGCTTAGGTTAAGTTAAATGTTTCCAATGGTTCTACACCCTTACACTCACTATCACCATCACCTCATATCATCAGGACATGGAAAGAGCCTCCACGGAAAGGATGTACGATCAGTACATTTGGGACTCACCTGGACAAAAGTACATTAGTACAGGCTAATCTTTCCACTACTGGTCTACGGATGATGTAACCCAAAAGAGCAATTTTATTATTATTATTATTATTATTATCTGAATAGGTAGTAAGACTCTGTGATAAAAAAAAATAGAGAGAGGCCAATTTGACGCTCGGATGGAACGAGTGAACCCAAAGAGAGGTTGACACGCGACGGCACTTTATGTAATAATAATGACTATGTCACTCCCCTTGGGGGTGCGGAGGGGGGATGGAGGGGGGAGCCTCTTCTGTCAAATAAGAAAAGGGGGAGGGGGTCATTTTGAAAGACATTGCATGGCCCTCAACTCGAAGAGTTATCCATAATGAATGGCATAAAGACTTACCTTCGAGTCTCTATTGGTGTAAATGCCTTTGAAAAAAAAAGTTCCCTTTTTTTTACTATAAAAGGTAATATACGGAGGTTATACTTGATAGGAGATAATTTTATTTTCAGCAGAACGCAATTATTGTGAGATTGTTGGTAGACTTGAAGCTGCTGCTATTTCGTGAAATGAGCACTTATCCCCTCAAAGACATGAAAATAGCAAAGATTTTTAAGTACCAGAAGGGCCTTACCTTCATAAACCCGTGTAATGGGTTACAATCACACACATCTAATAGGTACAGACTTCACCCTTTTTTGGTAATGGACTACACGATAAAGTACCTAAATACTTATATTCGAAATGAAATTACAGTAATTCCTAAAAAGGGAAGCAATTCGTGATTGTTTATTTTCCTGACGTACACTAGGAAGATGTAGAAAATGACAGATACAAATCCATTTCCATGCTATCAACCAACATAAAATTAATTATATGGGTGCATGTGCGTTACTAAGACCGATTTAAGAGCACCGCATATTTGTAAAGAAATATCATCATAGTGTTGTATTTCATATGGTAAAGTCGGTTCTGAAGCTTCCAAACCACTAAAAAATTCCTCAGTTACCTTATAATGTTCTGTTGTGACCCTCACACTGCTGTATTTTTTATGGTAATGGCAGTTCTGAAGCTTTTAAACCACTAAAATAATCCTCAATTATCTCAGAATGTTCTGTTGTGGCCCTGTTAAATAATGACTTTATTTGTTTGAGGAAGGCTAGATTTATGTTTATTGTCATTTACTTTGATCTCAGATCTGAGACATTTCAACTGAAAACTCCTAGGAAATAAGTTAATTTCACCTTTTCAAGTTATTTTAATTTTAATTATGTTCCTGATGATGATAATGATGACAGTGAAAATTATATATTTTAATTTTATAGGTTGGTTTATTTCTCTTCCATTTTGGCGTGAACTGTATTTTGGAATGAAAAAACCCTTCTTAAATTAAGCTGTATTTCTGGGCGTCTCTAACGCGTCTCAACGTTTCGGAAGGTTGAGTCCAATCATTCTCAACATAAGTTCTCTCTTCCAAAGCTTAGGTTGGGGTCAGGTCCGTGAAGTTTGCAGCACCACTAACGCCACAAATTCTGAAACCTATGCCAATATTTAGTGCTGAAATGTACATTTTGTTGTGCCAAGAAAACGTTGGTTTCCTGCAAAGTGCAAAGAATCCAATTCCACCACAGAAGTTCCACAAGCACCCCCTTCAACAACCAATAAGTATATTAGTAATTACTGTGGGGATTGTGAGGGATACCATTACGCCAATGCAGGGGAAATAATAAATTGGATCTAGTGTGTAAAGTGCAATAGAGGGTTCCACGAAAATTGTTGTGTGGACCTAGTAGCAAAAACCGGATGGTTCGATATCTGCACAAACTATGAGAGTGAACAATTGCAAAAATTCAACCAATATTAACTTGGTTTCAAATTCTATAAAATATTATAAAATTCAGTTTTATTGCATATTTAAATTTGTTGTTTGTTTTTATTTTTGTAGTGCAACGTTATTGTATCCCTTTGGATACAATACCACCACTACGCACATATTTCAATATTTTTCTTTAAGAATATGTGTATGGATTTTGTGTGTTTTGTATCCATATTACTCTACTTTGAATATAAGTAAAGGGTTTTGTGTATTAGTTATTTTAAAAGAAGTACTAAAATATCATCTTAAGAAGCGATTTTCGAAAGTTGTGGCGTTATTGCATCCTTCTACCCTACATAGGCGTATAATCTGAACAGGTAGTAAGACGTGGTGTAGCTGAGATATCGCCAATCAAGTGTTGCGCTTAGGTTAAATATTGACAAAACCTTTAACACTACAAGAGTTTTTTTTGTATAATGGAATGAGCACACAACTATTTTCTATGACCCTATACATATATAGACTTCTAAACATAGTTTAATAGTTGACATGCTCCACTCTGAAAAGCACAAATGTCCACATAGTTGTGTTGATCATTAAGAACTAAGGGTAACGGAAGGTAACTGTCATAGGAGCGTTGAGAATGGATCTTTGGGAATAGAATGAGGTCATTTAATATAGGGTTCACAACATAAATTGTACTGTAATTTGTATTTTCCTCATCCCCTGTTTCCTTCACCTCTGACAAGACCTGTACTTATCACAACTTGTGAATGTGTGGAATACCAGGCCTCCACCGTGGTTCGGATTCCAAGTTAAACTGTAGGTCCTCCATTTCATTTCACAATCACCCTACCATTACACATGAGCGTAAATGCGTATAGCCCGAACGGGTAGTAAGACGCGGTGCTAATAATAATAATCATCCCCTGTTTGTTCTCCTAATGCCGAACAGCCCCACCCAGCGACGTTATAAGCCCCCTTGGTGTCTACGGTCACTATTATTCTAGTGCCTAAATATTGTGATCTTTCTCACAACAACCAAAAGGCCTTGAACCGCCAAGTCTACTCCCGCTTTCTAGTGGTTCATTCCCAGCAATGAAGAACAGGGGTAATTTGTTTTATTGACTTCAGAAAAGACAAGCCGACTGCCTAACTACGCTACTATAACGTGTTTGTTAGAAGACGAATGTGTTTGTGATTAAAATAACTACCCAGCGACCCACTTCGATAGCCGAATGGTCTAAGGCGTCACTCTCACAATAGACTGGACTGCCGAAGAAGGAAAGATCAAGGTTCGATTCCTGGTCGTGTGTACCGATGGTTTTATATATATATGGTCTTCTATTCTCCTTCTAAGCAAACGTGGGTACACTTACTCTAAATTAAAACTTCCTCATCTCTAACACATTAGCGTAATTAGTAGTCTACATATGAGTGCAGCCTAAACGGGTAGTAAGATGTGGCGATAAAAGAAAATAGGGGGAATAAACACTCTTAGTACACACCCGGTTAGGAATCAAACCCTGCTCTTTCTGTCACAGGAAATCCAGACTAAACTAGCTTGGCACTTAGTCCACGTGCGCATCATTGTGGGTACACCCCGTGAAATAAAAAATAAATAAATAAGGAAGATTAATGCGCAATTTAACAGTCAGTGTTTATTATCCCATAACATTCAGGTGAATGGTGCCATAACTTTTATGTTTGTTTGGTTTCTGTTTTTTAAATTAAGCACGATAACTTGACTTCAGCTAATCGCAGAGACTAAACAAAAATTGTTTTGGAAAGCTAAAAGATTGGTCTTTCGTTTAAAGTAATAAAAAAATTTTTTTGCGAAATTTGACTATGATAACGTAGACAGATACCTCAAATATTGGTTTATTACTTAGGCCTATAAACTTTAAAATTAACTTTTCCTTACAGGAAACTTCAAAAATCGATCGTGAAGATGAACAAGAGCAGACTCCAATTGGCCATTTTCATCATGGACCTGAAGAAAATGTACGTGTGTCTCTATTGGCACTTAATAAACAATCAGAACAGTTGTCACTTTTTGAATTAACGGGAGAAACAGAGGTTTTGAACGATAATGATGATCAAAATCAAGCCACTGATGAGGTAGGATTGCATTATTAAATATAATATGTCTACATTTTAAGGGAATTTAAAAAAAAGAGGATTTATACTTCTCACTTTTCCGATGTCAGTGCCAGCGATGAACGGAGTTTTTCCAAGTTAAAATTCTTAAAGACTTATTTAAGATCAACCATATCTCAAGCACGATTGAATGGACTAGCTTTGATGGCCATTGAAAATGAAATTTTCAATCAAATGGATACGGATGCAATGATAAAGGATTTTGCCCAATTGAAAGCCATAAAAGTCTCTGTATAACATGATTTTTTCAGTAATAACAGAAACAAGAAGTTAAGCTAGTAATTAATATAATTCTATCAGTAGAAAATACTAAGTAAATATACTTTTGAAAAGAAACATACCAACATACTTCTTTGTCAAACTCAAACCTGTGTTAGTGTTATACTTGAAACTTATGAGTTTAATGTATGTTGTGTTTATTTAATAAAAAATGTGCAATTAATTATTAAAATCGGAATTTTGTTCAATATTCATCCATAGTTATATTTTCGTCATTGGTCTTTAATATTCTTGGGGAAACTATGGATATTGAATAAAATTGCAATTAAAATAATTGTTTGAAGAATTTTTGCCAATTACAATTTCCTACGCTCTTATTATCATTGAGGTGAGGGGGAGGGGGGTGTCATAATATGGTTTGCTTACACTTAAAAAAATGTCCAGAGCCGGCCCTGGTTTCTTGTTTGACTCCAATTAATTGTGCCTAAAATCATGTATGTGTATGTGCGTCCATTCTTACCACCCGGATAACACAAACTTGTTATTTTCCACTGCACCTTACTTACTACCCACTTGGTTCTATTCCTGTTGATAGAGTTGGGTGTTTAGTGGTATATCTTTGCTGACTGCTTGTTAATTACTTTTAACACAAGGATTACTCCAATGGATTGGCATGGTCGCGCGAGCAGTGGTACGGGCTAATTAATCCCTCAGATATTTGTTGCGAGGTTTTCCAGTCCTGAAGAGCTTATATTTTAAAAGTTCATAAATAAACCACGTAAAGCTGTTTTATACCCGAATGCTATGTTTTCATGCATAAACTGTGATGGGTAACTAAACAATAAAAATTGGGCAGTTAAACGCTACGCAGAGTGCGACCGTATCGCTATGGACGAGACCAGGAAAGTTGTAGAGGAACTTTGGTTGGATATTGTATGCTTACAAGAGCCTTATAGTACAGTTGGTGGTAGGATTCAGCAAATGCACGAATCGTGACAGTAGGCAAATCACCGATGAGTGCAATAGTGGTTTTTAATGAGTATTTTACGGTAACAAAGGTGGATCAATATTGCAACGAAAAGGTTACTTGAGTCGAAATTATATCGGGAATAGGCGCAGTCATCCTAGTCAATAGGCCTATGTATTTCCAGTTCAGGGATGATATTGAACGGTACTTAGATCAGATGTAAGTGATACTTACAAAGGAATTCAAATAATATATCTCGCTGATGTGAACGCAAGGTTATATTTGTGGTTCAGCTACACCCTATTAAGATCAGATGGGAGAAAAGGCGGATATAGAGGTCACACGAGGGGTGAAAAGCTGGAAAAGGCTACAGTACGAGATAATTAGAAGTATTGAATCAATTAGGTAACCCACCGACTTATGTGGGAAGAGCTGGAGCCAGTTCAAATATAGATGTGACAATCTGTAACAGGGAGGCGATGGAGATTGTTAGGGGATAGAAATTACTGGATGGGATGACCACTAAGGACCACAATATGATCCCATTTGAGATAGGAAAAGAGCTGACTGAAGATGGAGGTACGGGGTCAAGACTCAGATAACACATCAAAAAGGCGAATTGGGATAAGCCAAAAGATGTACTGGTGTTTCCATCATAAGTGGAAAAAGCCGGGAATGTGAATGCTAGTGTGAGAGAGTTCACGTGTTGGGTGCATAAAGACATGAGGAGTTTGATTCCGGTAATAAGAGAAACATTGAAGGTTAGTAATAGACCTTGGGGAGAGAAACTGGGAAGACTAAGGGTGAATATGAGGGTGGCGCGTAGGAGTTACCAGATATGCTTCGACCCTGAGGGCCGCATTCTACTCCTCACCATTTATAAGAACAAGAAGGATAAATTTGAGATTACCCTGACGTCCATGAAGAGTAAGTGCTGGGAGCGTTATGTACAGGAAGAATTGAGGAGCAACGCTTGACGAGTACCCTTTCAAGTAGCGACTGGGAAAATAACGCTCCCAGCGATGATCTCTACTTTAAGGACGCCAGGTGGGGTATGCCTTCTTGTTGAGAGGAATCTGCCAAGATGTTGATGGATATATTTCTTCCATGCAATGACATGAATGACAATGATGATCATTAGATGGACAGAAGTGATATGGTTGAATATTATGAAAACAGAGATATAACTGATCCAGTGACCCTAAGTGAGATAGTGAGGACATTGGCCGAAATGAAAAGCAAGAAGGTTCCTGGTCCTGATGGGATCAGGGTTGAGATAAATCAGCAGATAAGTGAGCAGGTGAGCACCCTTTCTAGCGTATTCGATGAATGAATGTATGGAACAAGGTCAGGTGCCTAATGTGTGGAAGCAAAGTGAAGTGGTGATTCTGAGTAAAGGTAAAGACAAGGACCCGCAGCTCCCCAAGTCATACAAGCCAATATGTTTATTAAATGTGTGCGAGAAATTGCAGGAGAAAATATTGTGCAATTGGTTACTAAAACATCGTTAGTCTGTTGGCATGCACCAACATCAGTACGGCTTTATGACGGGCAGATCCACGGAGGATGTTAGATGCCATGGGCCTTGTCAATGGGGCTAGTAGTAAGTATGTAATAGTGATATTTGTAGACATCTCAGGAGCTTTCGATAACGTGTGGTGTCCGGCGCTGCTTAAGAGGCTCAGGGAAATAAATTGTCCGGGGAGTCTCTACAGGGTTTTTATCGACTTCTATAGGGACAGATATGCTAGCCTGAGGTGTCCGGGAATATCGATAAATAATAAACTAACCAAAGATTGTCCCCAGGGATTTGTCTGCGCACCTATCTTGTGGGTGGTAAGGCTCGAGCCAGGGTTACTGGAGATCAAGGCGCTTCCAGAAACGGTGGGAGTGGTAGCCTTTATGGACGACTTACTAATTGTTTTGGAGGCTAAATCACAAATTGCAGCTTGAAGCTAAAAGCAATTCAGTAATAGCTGGATTGGACTCATGGCGTAAGAAAGAAAAATTAAGCTTGGTGCCCGCGAAGACTAGTCTACATACGTGCTGTTCAGGGAAGTGCTTAAGAGAGATTCGATAGTTAAAATAGGAAGACCGGCAATAAAATGTAGCAGATATATCAGGTACCTGGGCTCTGTGTTGGATGAAAAGCTTGGCTTCATGGTGCACGTGGTGAGCATAAGTGCAAGGGCATTGAGAGCGATGAATAAAATAATCAGTATTGGACAAGGGAGATTTAGACTGTATATGCTCTTAATCCGTACATACCATCAGACACCTCTGAGCTCTATAGTGAGTTACGGGTCCAATGCATGAGTGCAGAAGTTGAGGAAGGTAATAATGAAGAGGAAATTCAGGAGTCTTCAGAGTAGCATTCTTCTTAGCCTCTCTGGCACGTATAGGACTGTTGTGAGCATAGCCCTGGGTATCTGGCCACTTGACTTTGAAATAAGGAGGAGGGCGTCCATGTACTGGTTAAGGAAAGGAAAACTTGACAGAGGGGATATGCAACGGGGGAGGGAGGGGTGAATAGCCATCAAGTCAGAAGATTCAAGTTGAATGAATGGCAAGAAGATTGGGATGGAAGCGTGACTGGTAGGAGAACCTACCAGCTGTTTCCAAATGTATAAGAGAGGCTAGGACTTGAATACTTTCAGCCCTCCCCTGGGTTGGTGCATTCTATAACTGGGCATGGACCGTACAGGGCGGCCCTCTTTCTTAGGTGACCAACTTAGGACAATGCGACTGCGGAAAGGAGGCTACTCCTGAAAATGTGGTATTTGAATGTGCGAATACTGCTGAGTGTAGAGAAGAATTGCAGATACCACTCCAGGCAGGAGCAATATATACCACATACTGGGGGATATGGACAGGTGGAGCCTGCTAGATGCGATCGCACACAAGGTTTCGAAACGAGAGAGGGACAAGTACATAAATGAGTTGAATCATAGGAGACAGGTGATAAAAATAGGACAGACAGAGACTGGACAAGATGAAGAGACAGAAGACGAGAGTGACGCCACTGAAGATAGTGACTTAACATCTGAACTAGAGGAATTTTACTAACTAGCACAATAAATTTGATTAAGAATAAGTTAAGATAGTGCCAGCTGGTGTGGTAGAGCTTGTTGGAACTCCTGGCTATCCGAAGCTAAGCTGAGGATAGCTGCTCTCTGTATTCCAGTAGTGCAAACTGCTGATTAACCAGGGGGCGCAAAGCTACCAGCTGAGGGATGTCCAGAAGTAACATCAGTTGAGACGGGGCATAACCCGCCACTCGGATAGTCCGGCCCACTTGGGAACAAGTGAGATGTTGGCCTGGAGTTGTCGGGCGTCCGGTCCGTCATCTTGGACCGTGCAGCAGCTGCTTTCGGCTTTAAGAAAGGATTATATAAAAACGCAATGAGACCCTGCATCTGCCAAGTGAAGAAACTGTTTAGGTTACGTTAGTTTTAGCTTAGTTATTATTATTAGTTTTAGTGTAATTTAGTTTTAGGTCTAATAAGCAGTTGAATAAGTTAGTTGGTGGAGTGCAATCTCCGGTAGGGTGCCTCCCCAGGTAGCGGATAGGGGGATGCCCGCCCCCACTGGGGCTCTCATTGATCTGGGGACTATTAGATCCAGAGGACGGTGAGACACCCAGCTGAGTAGGGTACCAAGGGCTTAATATACCCGGGGTGGACATATTAGTAGGATAAGGAATTAAAGGACATTAGATTAGGTGCTATAATCCATCTTATATTATAGTAAATAAAGGACACATCTAAATGGTGTTAACAAATTGAAATTGTAGAATTAGGTCCCGAGATATATTCTAGATATCGGCATGAAAAGTTTATGAAAATGAATAAATAACGTTGTGTTACATTGGGGGAAGTATAATGTCTACAGGTGTTACATGAGGGAGCTCTAATGTCTACAAGGTGTTACATGGGGGAGCTCTAATGTCTGCAAGGTTTGCATGGGGGAGCTCAATGTCTACGAGGTGTTACATGGGGGAGCTCTAATGTCTACAAGGTGTTACATGGGATAGCTCAATGTCTACGGGGTGTTACATGGGGGAGCTCTAATGTCTACATGGTGTTACATAGGGGAGCTCAATGTCTACATAGTGTTACATGGGTGAGCTCTAATGTCTACAAAGTTTTACAAGCAGGAGGTCAATGTCTACAAAGTTTTACATGAGGGAGCTCTAATGTCTACGAGGTTTCACATAGAGGAAGCTCTAATGTCCACGAGGTTTCACATAGAGGGAGCTCTAATGTCTACAAGGTGTTACATTTGGGAGCTATTATGTCTACAAGGTGTTACATGGGGGAGCTCTAATGTCTTCAAGGTGTTAAATTTGGGAGCTCTAATGTCTTCAAGGTGTTACATGGGGGATCTCTAATGTCTACAAGGTTTTACAAGGGGGAGCTCTAATGTCTACGAGGTGTTACATGAGATAGCTCAATGTCTACGAGGTGTTACATGGGGGAGCTTTAATGTCCACGAGGTTTCACATAGAGGGAGCTATTATGTCTACAAGGTGTTAAATTTGGGAGCTCTAATGTCTTCAAGGTGTTAAATTTGGGAGCTCTAATGCCTACAAGGTTTTACAAGGGGGAGCTCTAATGTCTACAAGGTTTTACATGGGGGAGCTCTAATGTCTACGAGGTGTTACATGAGATAGCTCAATGTCTACGAGGTGTTACATGGGGGAGCTTTAATGTCCAATGTCTACAAGGTGTTAAATTTGGGAGCTCTAATGTCTTCAAGGTGTTAAATTTGGGAGCTCTAATGCCTACAAGGTTTTACAGGGGGGAGCTCTAATGTCTATAGGATGTTACACGGAATGGAGGAGGGTAAAAAAATTAAGAAAAAAAACTTTATGTGGTTTAAGGATGACCCCTATGGGTTGATGGGGGCTGATGGCACCCAGCGCAAATATAAAAATAGTGTCCTTTAATTTTTGTTTAAAATTCCGGCTAAATTCATATATTGCTACTCAAACCGGTTAGTCGTTATAATACCAGTTACAAAATAATGAAAACAAAACACACTTTTATTGTTAAAAAATAAATAAACTTACTGTTAATGTAATTTTACAGCTACAACAACGTAGTTGTTTCTCCTCACTTTGCCAATGCAATTTCATTTTATAAATGGCAAAAACTTCCAGTACACGATTGTATAAACACATTGTTACTGGTAAGATAAAATAAAGTTCGATGAATACTACTGGAACACATACAAAATTAGAAATTTTTCGTTAACCATATGAATGAGACCCCACACCCCAGTTTGACGTTCAGGGCACGTACCTCAACTGTATAACCCCATACACACCACTGCGGATAGATTGCTTAAAGGAAGTGTACCTGCAATGGCGTGGAGATAGAATTAGAAAGCCACAGGTATAAATAAAATCGGGTGAATCAATTAAAGTTCATTGGGTGAGATTCGAACCTCAAATCTACGCTTGATAGGTAATCTAGTATAGCGAGTTCTGATGCCGTAGACAGTGTGACCACCTGTGAGTGTGAAGGGATACGCACGGTTCAAAATCGTATGTCTTAGTTCATCTCAAAGACTGAACATCCAAAATCTCAGGAACATGAGTGTGGGGGGTGCGTGAAAGGACAATAATAATAGTTATTGATTTCTGAGAATGGATCGTGTGAGCATTTGGGCTGTTAAGGTTGGTACCAGTGCGAGGTGTGGCGGACGCTTGCCCTTGACATGTTGCCGACATTAGAATCTCCTTTAGTGTATGCTTACCAGGCAAAAATAATCACGTTGTCGCTCGACTTCAACACAGCAGAGATTAGTTGGCTATCACTGGACAAAAACGCCGACCCCACTGACCTTAAAATTTCTTAGGCCCAGTTCACACGGGCGACGTGCGTCATTTTTGCGGCCGCGTCCTGTGAAACCAAGTTGACGTCGCGCCTCAGCTCAGCATTGCATCGGGTGTAATGAAGGATGCTAGGTCCGGCGTCAAGTTGGTATCATTGACACGTCAAAAAAAAGGCACGCGGTGTGGTCGTCTAAATTAGACGCAAGTCACTAACTAGTATGGACTGCTCTTGAGACGGTGACGTGACGTCAATTTAGCGTCACAGGACATAGGCGGACTTCTTTTATGAGGCGACGCGGTGTCACAGGACAGGACGCGGCTGCATAAATGACGCACGTCCCCCGTGTACACCGGGCCTAAGTATACATACTGGACAAAAATGATCACGTTATTGACTAGCCTGCGTTTGTTCTGTGGGCTCTACAACTCAGCAAAGCCCAATCCAATATCAGAATTATTATAGAATGGCAATGATTATCCCATTCCAGACACTGAAATATTTGTTTAGTACAGCCAACAAAGATTAACACTTTCTTAAGATGGGACAATACTTGGTATATTCATATAGGGGGAATTATTTATTTACAGCACACCTCACTTTCCTTCCTAGCTAAACCTATACTTACATTTATATGATAGGGGTGAGGATGGTATAATGTATAGAAAATGCACCCGAATTCGCGTGGAAGGAGAATGGGAAACCGTTAATAAAAACACTCAGTTCACGCCATAGAGAGGTATAAGTTGTATATATGACCCGGCCGGGATTATAACCCTAACCTCCTTATCACCGTAAATTTAGTCTAGTGTGAAGGTGACTGTTCGATCACAAATGCGGGTAGGTGGGGTAGCACACACATCTTCTCAATACATTTACTAAGATAACAATAATTTTCTACACTCAACCGAGATTAACACGTTCCAAAAATATGTTTACACCTAACAAAAATTATCAACTTCTGGAAAGATGTTCGTTTTTTAGTTTAATTTTCATGGTTTATTTTACACCGCGTCATACTACCTATCAGGGCTATGCACATTTAATTACACTAATAGGATAGGAATGAGAAGATAGAATTTAGAGGAAATGTATCAGCATTGGTGTGGAGGGGGAGTGGTAATCTATTCACTACATGTGGGCAGGATTCAACCACCTACATTCCCCTCATCGAAAAATAAAACTAGTCGATTCTAACACCTTAACCTGCATGTCCACCAGTAAGGGTCATGGTGCTGTGGTCTTAGGTTAAGTTTATTCTTAAATCGTGTGCAGATATAGCCTCGCGTTTGTATAAAGTCTGCGTTGAATATCCTAACAAATAAACAAAGTTTAACCCACACACAACTACGTAGCTATTTCTCCTCGGTGTACATTTAACATAAAGATATTCACAGTTGGAAAGGAAGTTGAATGCTTTTTGATTAAAATTCACTAAGTGATTACAAAGAAAACATACATTTTTTGAAGCTTAATAAACATAAACTTTAATTTTAAATGCAATCCAAAACTCAGATATTTTTTTTAACAAACCTAATCATAATGATGTAATAATAGTTATTTGTCTAACCAGTAGAAGGAGCAAGAACGCTCGCTTCCATCGCAAACAAAACCAACTCTTTATTTGTGTAAGGCTCGATAGTAAGAACAAACCATCGAAAGAGAATAGGAGACGGCTATGTAACCAGACTGGAGTAATTGAAGCAGCTTACACCTCTCTATGGGAGGAAAGAGACTTGGCCACACTCCACTGACTTCGGGAAACCATTCAAGCTGCTGATTACAATAACTCTCGTTACTTCGTTTAGAGGGGTGTTAGGTTACTACTACTAGCTGTTTTTCCACTCCGGCGGGCTTCTGCTACTACGAGCTTGGTGGAAGAGTGGTGAATGTTCCAATTACAAATACACTTTTACCTGCTTCGGTGTACGCATGGTCTAAGGCGTCACTCAAGTGCTAGCCTATTCTGCCGATTACCAGGAGATCCCGGTATGGTGTACCGAGTTATTTCCTCTAAAATGGTCTTACACTCTCCCTCCACGTAAATGCAGGTACATTCCCTCTAAAATCAACCGTTATCATCCCTAAATCATTGTAATTAATAATATATTAGTATAACTTAAACATTTAGTAAAATGCGGTGTTAACATTTTATTAAATGTTCTGTAGTGAGCATGATTTTAAAAAATGAATTTATTTGTTTGAGGAAGGCTAAATCTATATTCCTAACCATTTCGTTGATCTAAGAGCTTCGACATTTCAAGTGAAAAGTCCTTAAAAAATAAACCAGTTTTACCTTTTCAATTATTTTTTTAAATTATAAAACTTAAAATGTAGTATATTTAACCTAATAGGTTGGTTTATTTCCTCTCCATTTTAGCGTTAACTGTATTTTGGATTGCTAACATCAACTAAAATGAAACTAAGGTGGACCAATCATCCCCGAAATCAAACTACTGTCAAACTCAGGGATAACTGATGGCGGCTCAGGTGGATGCGGACGAAACCAACTGTACCGATGGCGATATCGTTATTTCTACTGACATCACCACTTCAAAAAAAAAAAGTGTTCTCCACTATAAAACCCGATGTGACAGATGTCGATGCAAGGTTTGGTTCGTGGAAGGTTGCTAGGGGTTTGTGTTATAAAAGGAGTGGGGTGAAAAGAGAATGAAATTGAAAATGGTAGTTCCAGAGAACTTGGTGTCTTTCACAGGAGTAAGGAATAAACATTGTTACCAAGAATAATGTGAAAAGTAATTGCAAGGCGATGTAAGGATAGAGAAACGAGGGTAAAGCCATAATTAGTGAGAATGTAGGGGACGCGAGAAAAGACCAGTGTTTTTGAGGTTTTGCAAGACTTTTTTTTTGTCAAAATAAATTAAATATTTCTCCAGTAGAAACAGAGTTTAATTTTCTCCATATGTTGATATCAACAGTTGTTGAATATCTACCAAGAGCGTAGCGGCATTAGATGATAAACTTTTTAAATGAAGAGAAAAGGTTGTCATCGAATTCCAGGACACCCTCGAAAGGTATTCAACAAATGTTGGTATCAACATATGGAGAAAATTAGACTCTATGTTTCTACTGGAGCCATATTTAATTTATTTTGACCAAAAAATTTTTTTCCATAAAAACTGCAAAAATACTGACCTTTTCTCGCGTCCGGTCACGCCCCACTTACTTGAAGGGAAATATCCTCACACTACTGTTCTGTTGTGACCTTGATGATTTTGGAACTGATACATTTCGCGTGGATTGATCTAGAAGATGAGATAATTTCACTTTTTAATCAGATTTAAAAAATCATTACACTTAAAATTAAAGGTTTTATTCTAGAGGAACATGTTGAAACCCTTTTCCCTTATTTTGACGTGGCCCATATTTTGAAACAACAAACTTATTATTATTATTATTATTATTATTATTATTTAGCACCACGTCTTACTACCCGTTCGGGTTATACGCTTTAAGTACTAATTAACACCAATGGATTAGGAATTGAGAAGGTTGAATTAGAGGAATTGAACCCGAATTTGAGTGAAGGGAGAGTGGAAAACCACCACCCGTTCACCCTACCGGGATTCGAACCTCGATCTCCCTGTCCTCAGCAGTCGAGCTTAACACGACTAGCGCGTTAGCCAACTACGCCACCGAGGCGGGTAACCATTTGTTGAATAACTCGAGATTTCTGGACGTAGGTGACCTCATGTAAGGGCCTACAAGATACAGTCCAATTTTCATAGGTAGATATATTTTCAGAAAATACAAAAGTAATTTTTTTGTAGTCAACATTGATAACATTTTACTATTGTATTATTATTATTTTATAGGTATTGATAAGATCTATCTTTAGTGACAGCTGCCTTATTCTGACACCTTAGCTCAGTTTGTAGCGTGTCTAACTACTGGATTAAGGGCTCCGGGTTCGATGCCCGACATGGCCAAAAATTTATCATTGATGAAAAATTGGTTTACAATACGGCATTGATAAATTAACGGGTGGGGACCGGTTGCTGTGCCTGGTCTAGTCTTAAGTTATGTATGGTATAAGGCCCCTTTCACACGGTCCGGAACTGGGTAAATCTCCGTCCGAGCGTAGAAATCGCCCTGATATCCCTGATACGAGCCTCCAACTCTCGGACGGGCGTCTGCACGGACTGCTCTCTAGCGAACCATAGTGTGTGATGAATTTATTATTATCATCACCGCGTCTTACTACCCGTTCAAGATATCCACATACGTATTAATTAACGTCAATGCATTGGGGATGAGTAAGGTTGATTTTAGATTAAGCGTACCCGCATTTTCATCGAGCGAAAATTGAAAAGCTTCCAGGGAAAACCATCCTTAGTACATCCGATAAGGATTCGAACCCTGATCTCTCCATCATTAAAGTGCAATCAGCAATCTATTTGTGTTAGTGACTCCTTGACTTATACCAGGGTGGGCCAAAGTTTTTCCATCCCAAGGGCCAAATGTGATCATCAGTTTACACCGTGAGCCGAAGATATAGGTTATTTAATAATCCCACCAATTAAATATTGGCCTACAAACAACATCCAATAAACAATTATTCTCAAGGGTGACCTGGTGGTCTAGGGGTAAGGTATTGGACTTCTGTGCTGGGGTCCGGGGTTCAATCCTCGGTCCCGGCACAGATTTATCTGATTACCAAACCCTGCCTTCACCTCTGACAAGATGTGTATTAATCACAACTTGTGAATGTGGGGAACGCTAGGCCTCCACCGTGGTTCGGATTCCACGTTAAACTGTAGGTCCTTCATTTAATCTCAAAATCACCCTACCATTACACATTAGCGTAAGTGCCTACAGACCGAATGGGTAGTAAGACACGGTGCTAATAATAATAATAATAATAATAATAATAATAAAATTATTCTCAATACTTATGGGTCTATATAAATTGTAATTTTGGTTGGTAGAATCTTTCAAATCTTACTGTCAAAAAAAAACAAGTTTATTAGTCTCTCAAAATGTGTTATGAAATATGCACACATACACAATTTAAAAAACAACTTAGCATAATAAATGTATATTTATACAATTGATCAAGGGTCAGCAAACTATAGTGCACGTGCCAAGAGTGGCATTTGTAACTTTTGTATTTAATCTGATTTTTCTGATTTATATTAACATAATAAATATTCAAGAAACAGTTGTTTATTATAATATTTTCAATTCATATATTAATATTTAGCACCGCGTCTTAGCCTACTACCCATTCGGGTTATACGCTTTAAGTACTAATTACGCTAATGGATTAGGAATTGGGAAGGTTGAATTAGAGGAAATGAAACCCGCATTTACGTGGAGGGAGAGTGGAAAACCCTTAGGAAAAACCACCCCGAGTTCACCCGACCGAGATTCGAACCTCGATCTCCCCGTCCTCAGCAGTCGAGTTCAACACGACAAGCGCGTTAGTCAACTACTCCACCGAGGCGGGTGTGTTCAATTTAGAAACATGTCGTTACATTTACATTTTACAGGATATACTTAAATTTGTTTTAATAGCTATACTAGTTAACTATTATGAAAATATAAAATATTTGGATGGGCTTACGTTGGTTGACACGCTGGGAGACTTTGCAATATTACTTCAGCACAACACTACTAAAATGTTTCTGACCCCTGCTATAGCTATTATGTTTATTAATCTCATAAGATGCAATCATGACCTTTTTAAATAAATATTTTTATTTGAACCATTAGTTATTTCACATCTTCCACCAAGGGTTTCCCTTTAATTACCCTCCAGGATACGAAGAGGGCCACATTTTCAATGAGCGTGGACCACATTTGGCCCACGGGCTGCCAGTTGGGATCACACTGGCTTAGACTTTTCTTCCGCCAAAGTGGGTAACAATCGGTGTTAAAATACTGTTTGGTATTTAGCTGTTCGAAAAATGTTTATGTTGAAATATGTTGTATTTAGGGGGCGTTCAAGAATTACGTAAGCACCTGAGGAGGAAGGGGGGTTTGATCTTGGCTTATTTTTGCTGACAAGGGGGAGAGAAGGAGGTTACGTAAGACAGAGAGACAGGGAAGAACTGCACAGTGACCCCAAATGGACATATAATAATGATAAAAGTGTCGGAGATGTGGATTCAAGGACCATGATCCTAAGATTAAAAGTAGCTTAAGAGTTTTTTTAAATAATTTTACTAAGCGTAAAAATTATTATTTTATATACTTTCATAACTATTTTAATTTGACCTAATTAGCACGTTAAATTTAAATTAATTTAACAAAAATGGTTAATGTGAATATTTCGCATCATTAAGTTTTATATCTACGTTAATAATTAGCGAAAATGTATAAATTACATTAAAAATTATGGTTAGTCCTGTACAAAAAAGTTGGCAAATATAACGTAAGCAAGACGTGGGGCGAGGGGGGTTTGAGCATTCGCTTATTTTTCCTTTCAAAGGGTGGGAGGGGATACAAAATGACCAAAAGGTCCTTACGTAATACTTTAACGCCCCTTTGGTGTGATAGTTAAAATTTGTCGATTATATATCTAGGTTTTCTTATTTCTTCAAAATATTTTGATGATGCGAAGATTATTTCGGAAGTTGAAGCGAAGTAAGTTTGACCTTTGACTTCGACATTTAGAAGCTTCGCATACCCCTAATAATATATCTTCATTGTACAACACCCCCCCGCCCCCTTCCCCACCTACATTTTAGAAGAACGTTGATCTAGTTACTTTGGGAAAGTTTTGCTCCCTTCATAATATGTAACTCCTCTTATTTCTTGGACTATACCCAATAAAATACGACCCAATTAATTTTTGAAAATTACTCGTTTAATTTGTAATTAGAACAAAATCAAACAAAACTGCAAAAAGTGTCGTCGATTAATTAGTATTATATAAAGTGTTTCAAAAAGTTGGGTCGAAACTATAAATATTCAGTGAGATTTTTGTAAAGGGCAAAAGGGATTGTAAAAAAAAAGTCCAATGGTGAATGGTGAGAAGAAAGGGGTGGTTGTAAATTTAAAGACTAAAAGGAAAGTGCTGACAAAGCTGAATATTTCTCTTTCAGCAGTTTACTCTTTATCTGGCTCATTAATCTGGGGAGCAGATAGTTCAGCCCTCTCCAGCCTTCTGTTCTAAATAACGAGACTAACAAAGCTTTTAGCGGTGTCGTTAACTTTTCAAATGTGGCAATCACTAGGTGGTAGTAACACAATTATTTAATGATTTCTCTCTTCCCCTCCCTCTCTCTCTTCCTCTCTCTCTCTCTCTCTCTCTATATATATATATATATATATATATATATATAAGTAAATATTATATATATATATATAAGTAAATATTATATATATATATATAAGTAAATATTATATATATATAATATATTTACTTTACATCCATTACTGTTTCCAGCCTGTGGTATGGGTCATATATATATATATATATATGTATATATATATATAAGTAAATATTATATATATAATATATTTACTTTACATCCATTACTGTTTCCAGCCTGTGGTCAGTTTTTTATTCAAGCCATATATTCTCCACTATCAGCTGGCTAGGCCTGTCTATAATCTAGTATAGGCACAGCATCCAGCCCACGACCGTTAATTTATCAATGTGAAAGGGTAAACCCATATTTCACCAATATCATTTTGTAAGAACGTGGCTTGAAGGATTTGATATAAAATCAATATTGTTAACATTTCATTATCATTAGTGTTATTTTATCGATATTATTTGTTCCACATCTTACTACCCGTCCGAACTGTACCTACGTATTTAATCAGACTAAAGGGGGAGAGGGGATTAAGTAAGTGGAAAATTGGGCCGCTTCGGTGGCTGACGTGGTCCAAGGCATCTCGCAATAGACTGGACTGGCAATGGTGGGGATATCAGGCTTCAAATCCCGGCCAAGTGTATTGAGGATAGTTTTTTCCAAACTGGTTCTCCACTCGCATATTTGGGTAGGCGTCTTATAAATTCAACCCTTCTCGTCCTTGTAGTTAGTGTGTGTGTATAATGCGGTGGTAGTTTTTGGTTTTAGGAAAATCCACTTTTGGTACACCCGGCCAAGATCGGAACCCTGGGCCAGCAAACAAAACTAGACGAGCCTGACGCTTTTTTCCACGTGCCCACTGAAGTGTATCTCTAAATAACTTAGCTACAAGATGACAGTATTTCCCTGTCAGCTGATTAACTAAACTAGGTGTCGCAGAAGTCTTCGTAGAAACGGTTATTCTAATCGGAAAAGTGACTGACTAAGGTGAAAGTAAAATACAATAAAGAACCACGTTAAAAAAATATAAAAAGATAATTTGACTTAGAAGTTGTTTGAGAATCAAATAGCCGAAGCTATTATTTATGCTATTTAATGAGAAATTCAACATTTAGATATCATATTCTGAAAATTGAAAAATGACACCTGTGCACTGGAATCGAACCCAGGACCCTTGGTTTAGTACGCCAATGCTCTAACCAATTAGCTATCCAGGAATCGTCCCGTGTTCAGGGTCGTTCTTCACCCATTCCTCACTAAAAAGCATAAATAATATCTTCGGCTATTTGATTCTTAAATATGCAATCCTTTACAATTATAATAATTGTAAATGTGGCAGCAGGAAACCAACTCTTGAGTCTAGGGTGGCTGCGTTATTTGATAGTTCGTGATCTTAATAAAATCACACATTTGTAGACGACAATTTCCGCACGTCTATCATAGACTCGACCTTAAAATATGAGTGAAGAATGGGCACGGGACAATTCCTGGATAGCTCAGTGGTTAGACATTGGCGTACTAATCCTAGGGTCCCGGGTTCGATTCCCGTGTCCAGGTGTCATTTTTATATTTTCAGAATGTGATAGAAGTCCTTGTTAAATCGCAATAGTTCCTACCCCCCCCCCCCTT
>CABFOW010001918.1:81702-94006 GCA_902141385.1 Timema californicum
CCCCCCCCCCCCTTTCTCTATCTTTCTTTCTGATCCGGTATGGACGTCGTGCGGAAAAATATTGCTGTATTTTTTTCCATAGAGTAATGCCACTTTATGAATATTCATCGCATTCTCTAGTAAGTGTAGTTGATAAAACTCACGATAGGGGCGCACTTTGTTGAAAGTCCGTGCATGAAGTAATAGATATTGAGTCGGGTATTACAGGTGCCCGCTTCGGTTCCCGCGCACGGGAAAAATATGTTTTATTCTATTTCTTTTATCCAAGTCGCTATGTTTTAGTTTCGAAAATACTAGTCTAAGTAAACCCCGTGCGAAGCTTCAACATTTCGAATTCGATTCTGAATCTCGATAGAGCTGGTATTTGATTCGATAATACGAACCTTAATATTTGTAAATATTCGTATTGGATTCGAAATTTCAATTACAAATAGGCCTAGTTTCTTGATTAGTATTTTATAGAAAGAAGGTACAGTACTCTGGTTATAATGAACCTCTACGGACTCAGATATTTTGTTCGAATTTCCGAAGTTCACTAAAACCGATTTTTTTTTAGTCTAAATGTAGTGAGTTATTGACAAATAAAATAAGAGTTCAAATACAATCATTCTTTATTAAAATCTATTAATTAATCTTCAAAAAATATTGGTTACATGCTGCTGTTGATTGTATATTGTTTAAATTAATATCTTTTCCATCTCCTTCTCTAGAGTCAGTGCTTTTTCCACACTTGATTCCACACTATCCATGCATTCAAAAAACTAAACTGAGTATAAAAGTATAATATTTTGAGTTTTATATACTTTCTCGAAGAAAGGGATTAGTGAAAACAATTACTAAATGGCCACAAACTGTAATTTCAGTCAAGTTTTGTGCTACCTAAGCAAGAACTCAGGTAGAGAATCGGTATCTTCAAGTTTAAGCAATCAAAAAGTTATGTTTTTAAAGAATTATGATGTTGGAATGACATTTCTTGTTGAAAGTTTCAATTTTTCTGTTCACTAAAACTGAAGTTTAGGGTTCATTATAAACAAATTTTTTAACATACATTGAAATGTACGTGGGTTCGGACCAATGAATTAGGTTTCCTGTAGCTGAATGTTCACTACAACCGAGTTCACTAAAACCAGAGTTGACTGTATTACGAGATTCAAATCAAAAAGTGAAACATTTGAATAATCTAACTTTTTAAAGAAGTTAGCATAGAACCAAGGCTATATTCAGAGGCAATGCACCCGCATTTGCGTGGAGAGAGTGAAAACCCAGTTTGGCAAAAACACCCTCATTACACCCGACCAAGATTCAAACCTCGACCTTTCCGTCATCGGCAGTCACGAGTTATTGACTTTATTTTTTATTGGACTCATTTAATATATATATATAATTTGGCCTAATATTCTATTTTCATTTGATATTATGTTATACACTTCGGTGGTGAATTGATCTAAGGCATCACTCTCGCGATAAGCTGGACTGACGATGACGGCAAGATCGGGATTCGAATCCCGGTCTATTGATCTGAGGTTTTTCTAAATTATGTTTCACTCCCCATACACGCAAATGCAGGTACACTTCCTCTCAATTTAGCCTTCCCTATACCTAATGCATTAGAGTAATTAATACATATGCATACAACCCAAACGGTTAGTAATAAGTGGTACAAAAATATAACATTATATATATATATATATAATCTTGGATTCGCATAGGTTTGTATGTTTTTAATTATTAATTTACTTTCAATTTTAACTCTAGACCAATAACATTTCAGAGTAAATGCACCGGCGTTCACCTTAAATGAGAATAAACAACCTTTTTATATAAGGAAACTTGTCCTCGTTGTAGAAGCTTGTAATCGAATTCTGGTCAGCCTGTCGAAATCACAAAAAATTATCAGAAGACGAATTTTTTAAACGATTATTTTAAAAACCTTTTGTAGGCTACCAAGAAAGAGCGTGATATACTTGGGCTATCTGGATTGATTATATGATGACAGTAACATATTGATATATTATTTAAATCAACAATCGACTTATTGACTATTGGACCTTTGAACTTGGCACCCAACACGTGACACTGAACTAAAAATCCAATAAATTTAAGTTATCTTTCAACAGATCCAATAATACCTAAAGTATTTAGAAACGGCTAGAATCGAACTCTGTTCTTCTAAGCTACTGTGTTGACATCCGACAACACGATAATAGCTAAGTGATGTTATTTGTTAAATTTACAGTAAACCAAAAATAAACATTGGAAAGCCATATTAGAAAGAATGATTTCTTATCACTCTAATAATTAACTTCCATGAGAACGAATAAAAAATAAACCAATACTAGTATTTTTTAAAATTTATTTTTAACTAAAAAGTCCGCAACTCACTATTCTACTCATTTGACATTCCATGTTCTTGACTTTAATGTCTATCGAATCGCATGCCAAGTCATAAAGTAAAAATTTTCATTTGGTTATTTTTTTTATTTACTTTTTTTTTTTTNTCGTCTAGAAATAAGTCACCCTACCCTGTTGCTTGTTACAACTTGTTCGAAAAGTTCATTTCGTTTCATTTGCTCACGCTACGCGCGATGCTGGCATCTATCGGAGAGATAGTAAACTTTGTGCCGCAACAGATGGTACGGCTGCTAGCTGGGATAGGGACCTTCAGTGATTCAGTGCGCTACTGACGGTCGTACAGTTCACGTCAAGACTTTGCGTGGATTACTTAAATGGTTGATTATTAGTTATAGTATTTCCATCGTTATTCATAAAAAACAATTAAGCTATATTACATACATTATATATTTTAAAATTATACCACCACTTTTAAAATAAATAAGCTAAAATTTGTTCAATGAGTTTACTCACATAAAAAAAAGAATCAAAAGTTTTAAAATCAATTTTCTATTTAATATATTTTAACAATAAAAATAAGCTTTAGTTGTTTTTATTTAAATCAGTATATTTCAGTTTTGAAATTGTTCTAGCTTTAAAAAGCCCTAATGCCAGAATGGTAGATGTCCCACCTAAATCGGCTGATAAGCTCTGCCTGTGAGTCCGTGCGATTGGTCTAGAAGGGAACGTGGAGGGGATACCTGGCTAGTGTATGGTAAATAACCACAACACTCACACCAAAACTTCAGTAGCGCTTTTGACATCTAAGTGAATGGAATGGATGGAGGAAATAGTATACTTAGGTTGACGGGGAGCGAACCCGAAGTGTCAAGTGTAGAGATTTTTAAAGTTTTGAAATTTATTTAGTTTTTATAAGTATATAAAAACTTATTTTTTTCAAAAGTTAAAAAATATATATAAAAGAGCTTCATTTTCGTTTTTTAATGTGTATCGTTATTGTTTTGTAAAAAAAATAGAAGTGCTAAAAAGTGTCAAAAATATAATTTGTTGAAACAAATATCTTGTGGTTATTCAACAATAATGGTACCCCAACAAAGTGACTCCGGTCGCTCCAGTAGCCCTAATGGAATTATGCCCACATTTGGATCTCAACTGGTCAACAAGAATTCATCGACACCTTATACGGACGCAACTCAGGTTGGTTCTTCCCGACAGGGAACTTTTTTTCTTAAAGAAAATTGTCAATCTGAAGGACTTGTGTTTTCATTGTTGGAAGTTCATCTTAAATAAACGTTTTGAAAATATTTTCCTTTTTCGACATTCGTTGAAGTTTCCCCTTCGATACTGATTTTTTGTTATCATTGATCGACTTATTACTTTAAGAAATGTTTTTCACACGTCTTATTTTTTTTATTTGGTTAATTGATAATTCGTTAAAACAATATTTTCTTTTCTACGAAAAAAAATATCTATAAAAAATATTAGCTGCACGAAAATACAGATGAATTGTTAATTCCTAATACATTTTACATGCGGACCATCCCCAATTTCTTCTATATTTTAGGGCTTGATGGGTTAAGTAAGTATCCTTAGCTGCTGCTAATAATAGCTGTAATAGTCGACTTCCATAGTTTCTAAACTGGAATTAGGATTTAGGAGAAAATCACGTTTCATTTTCAAATTAGGTGAACTTTGCGTATTCTCTTTTCAAGATGAGCAACGTGTATGTTTTAACATCGACCTTTTTTTAGAGTAGGCCTTCGATGTTTTATCCAAGGATGAGATCTATACTTTTTTATATCACAAACGAAGTATTGGGGAAACCACGGCAGATATTTACTTACCGGTAATTTGACTCTTAAATGTGTGTCTAGGTCCAAACTATTTTGCAACATCCGTTTAATGACCTGAATAGATATGATTAAAACACTTTAAAAAAAAGGATATGGATATCCGCCACGATTTATCCGTGAGATATTTTTTTTAAATCAACCTTGGAAATGTTTTTTCAAAGCCTTCTAAAATATCGTTGTAAAGGCTAATCCTAACCTCTTGACGTCTTCCTATCTTTTTTTTCGAGGCAGTGAAAGTAAAAACGGTTGCTCTCGCCAAAAGGTCCCACGCGAACCAACAGCAGCTGACCTTCGCACGTAATTCAATGCTCTCAGCCCAGCTGGTCGTGTATGTGTGTGTGTGGCGCTTGTCAAGGCTAAATAATACCAGAGATTACAGACTTTGATATGTTGGAGACATTGCTTTTTTTTTTAAACTTCCGGGTTTGTGTATTTGGCAAGGGATATATATCGACAAGGTTTTAATTGTGACGTCATGCCAGGTCACGATAGGTTTTCCCACGTTAGTGAATTTATGTTTTATTCAGCGAGTTTTAAAGATATAGCGATGAAACATAAACTACCATAAATTCTTAAATGATTCTAAAAATAGTCTTAGTGTCTTACAATTATTATTTAGCCTATACCTTGAAGTAGTTTTTTGTAAACGTATATTTTAATAAATCCTCTACAACTTTTATTTGGCTTTGTCACTAAAATGTCCTGTAGGAGTTGTTCTGCCAGGATGTGGATTAAAAAGTGAATGGTAGCAAATATACTTCTAGAATAGCAAACAAGGAAAAGATATTAAATAATAATACTTAACACCACGTCTTACTACCCGTTTGGATTATACGCTTAAGTACTAATTACGCTAATGGGTTAGGAGTTGAATATGTTGAATATTGAGGAAGTGAACCCGCATTAGTGTGAGGTAGAGTGGAAAACCATTGAGGAAAAACCACCCCCAGTTCACCCGAGAGAGATTCGAACCTCAATCTCTCCCCGTCCCCGGCAGTTTAGCTCAACACGAAACTTCCGCGTTAGTTAAATACGCCACTGAGGCGGGTGTGAGATTAAAAAAGCGTGTTTATGTTATCAAGGCGCAAATAGTATAATATTGTGTATACTCGTCAGAGGAAGAGAAAAAGGATTATCACTGGATAAACAAAAGGCCTCACATGGTAAACTGTTCATTTTCTTCCCACTACTTATTTCGTAAATTGGTGTCCTAAGTGTGATAGTGATTAGATTGCTTAGGCCGCGTCGAGTTAGGATGCAACCCGCTTCGCAAATTAGCCTCGAAATCTCAAGTAGGCAACGTCGTTAAAATAAGTTTCTCACTTTCGAATGCTTTTAAAAAATGTATTTTACGATAGTTGACTATTAGATATTTGAACGTGTTCCTTTGAATCTTTATCTCTATATTTTCCAAATGACGTGATTGAGGTCGTTAGCCAGTTTTTTTTTAAGTTCCGCGTTTGATAAGAATGGCAAAACTACGTCTTTTATAGATGAGGAAATATTTCTTAAAAGAGTTACGACTGAATCTACCAGACATTTGTACAAAACTTTCAATATCATTAATTTAACTGATGAACCTATCTATCTCCTTTGACAATTTTGTAGGCATAGAGAAGTAACACATAGCTAGTGTGTGCTTAGTAAAAAGTTTTAAGCCCTCAGATGACCTATCATGATTTCTTTAATTGGAGTTTTAATTTTGAACATATGCATACACAAAATCATACTTTAAAAAGTACACATGCTAAATATACTTTACTGAAATTTAAAAGTAGTACTAATTGGATTTAGATAATATTGTGAGTTGTAACCATTTTAGCATATTTTTAAACTTAATCCATACTAAACAACATAATTCAGCCACGAAAAACTTGTTAGGGAAGTTATAAAATGCTGTTGATATTGATTATATTTTAAAATGCCAACAATTTATTTTTCTCAAGTGGAAAATATTGCATCACACCTTTAAAAATAAGATCTAGATATATAGTGTGTTTAAATTTAAGGTAGTAATTTTCATAAGAGCCGGATATTTGAACACGGCTTGTCTAAACTTATATATTTCAGAATATTATACCTACACTAATGATTGAAGGATATTCATAAACAAAAAGTAGTTATTAACACCTAACTTACTTTAAATAATATTAATTACTTGAAAAGAGAACGCACAGATGTACATATATTATTGAACATAATAATGTGTATTAATGTATCGGCGTTGATATTGTTCAAGTGACAAGGGGAAATAGTTATTTTACGTTTGAATGTATGATATACATTTTAGTTGACATTTTTAACTTTCAGAACCCCTGTATTAATGGCATCTCCATTGTCCACACACATTTTCATGTTATTTTCATATTTAATTTATATAGGGCCTAGTTTAAAATACAAACGGAATTTTAAAAACTGAAAAGATTCTTAACGTTTATTGTCTACAGTCTCTACACTTTTTACTCTTTGAAATACAATTTTTTTCCCCTCTTGAAATTCTATTAACTAATTATAATTAATATTTGTTAATATATTTCTCAATTTTTGTTTAATTTTCTAACGATTACCTTTCCCCCCTAACAGATGAAGATCAAGGGTACTAAAAAAATACATTCCTTCTCCAGCATTGATGGTAAATGCCACAGCTAAACATTTTGTGATAGAATATAAAAGCATATTTTATAAAAATTGAGCCCTAAAATGAATGTTTCTTTTTCATGGTTGGAAGTTAGGCTTTAAAATAAATGGTACTTTTTCACGGAAGTTAGCCTTGTAGTCATATTAGTAATGTACCGCGAAACTTTGGAAAGGCAGTCATTAGTAACTACTATTTGAATGGAAATATAAATTTTGTATTATGATAAGATTCTGGTAGAAGTAAATGTTTAGAAAATTGAAACTTCTTTTTTTCTGGAAACATTGATATTATTTCATTATTATATAGGTATCGATTGACATTTATCAAAAGTGACAGCTGATGAATGAATATACCAACATCTCTTTAGCATATTTTCTTAATGCTATGAAAGTTTCTTCCAATATAAATAAGACAAGCTAATCGAAACTTAGTGAAATGATCCGCCTTCCTCAGCGCTGACATATATAGCAGACGTTCATAAATCTCGCATTATTTTAAACGTGTTTTTTTTTCCGAGGATTATTTATGCCAAATTAATGTAGATGATAAACACACCACTAAATTACAATAAAGCTAACATTTTGAATCTAGGTATAGCTAAAAAAAACACACTTAAGGTAAGCGTATAACCCGAACGGTTAGTGAGACGCGGTGCTAAAAAAAAGTAATAAAAACTACCAAGGTAACATTCCGTTAGAGCATTTTCTTTGTTGTTTCAATTGAAATGCATTGGTTCCGATATCAAGGTAAATGTTTAAAAAAATAGACCTAGCCTCCTCTAACAAATAGTTGTTTTTTCTAAGGTAGCTGCCTAGGTAACCGAGATATTTCCTGTCAGATGTTGCTCTTAGGTTAAATATTGGTAAAATCTTGAACAGTACACGAGTTTGTTTACTGGACTGAACACGCAACTATTTTCTATGACCCTATACATATAAACACTTGTAAACATAGTTTAAAAGTTAACTATGTTAACATTTTCCCTCTGAAAAGTACAAAAATCCACATATTTCTGTCGATCATTAAGAGCTAAGTGTCCGAGAAACGAAAGATAACTGTTATAGGAGCTTAGAATGGGTCTTTGTGGATAGAATGAGGGCATTAAATAGGTGTCACGACACATTGTATTTCCCTCTTCCCCAGTTTGTTCTACTGCGACAGCTCCCCCCAGTAACGTTATAAAACCACCTGGTTTCTGGCGCTATTCTAGGCCTCGTTTCCAACAAACTCTCGGAACATGTTTTCATTCCAAATCAGACGACGGATTACGCTGAAAGGCTCACTCATTGTATGACTTGCCTAAGATCGACCTCCCGGAGTTGATTTTCCACCCGGTCATCAAAGAGAGAAGAAAGGTTGACCACGCAAGTCGTGAGTAATCTTGTCACCGGAACATAAACCTTATTTATTACAGGACGACATGGCGTCGCTTTGCTTGCATCACTTGGCGCAGGGTTGAGTTTATCCTGTAGTTTTTCGGTTATCGCTCATAGGGATGTGCCATTGAAAGAAAATAATTTTCCCTGTACCGTGTGTATATTAAATCCTTAAAAATAATAAATTGTGTAATCGTAATATCTTAGTAAAATTATGTGTCTTAGCTTAATTCTTAAGGGGGCCGCCTCGGTAAGCGAGAATTTTCCGCGCAGACGTTCAGCTCTGAAGCAATATTTAGTTCTACGACGCGTTATTTCCAAATATGGTTTACGCCAAAATAATGTTGAAAGAATCCGACAGGACTTTTTTTCCCTAACAACTCTATATTTTGAGTTTTATTAATAGAAACAAACGTATGAAAAGTAACATTAGCTCATTATAAACGACATTTTAAGCATATTTTCGAATCGGCTTAGAGACTAGTCTTGATGTAAAAGGGCTTTCTTTAGATCTAGCCTACATCTAACAAATACAGTCATTTTAAGATATTTGAGAAGAAGTAGTAGTATTGCCCTCTTATTAACATGACAAAGGCTGGTTGTAGATGTAGGGCAAAAGGGAGTATAGGCTTGGACAGAATATATAAGTTCCAGAAAACGTCACAGACCATTGTATTTTAAACCGTGGCTTGACAGCGATTGATACTTTCTCGCTGACCTAGGCGGCCGTCTTAACAAAACGGCTGAAACTTTTAATCAGGTTATCAAAGTATGGACTTAAATTTATAATATTATTAAGGCAAATACATAAAAACTAACCATATTATTGTTTATTTTGATACCGGGATGTAAGTACTCATTTGATTAGAACTAGATGGTAAAAAATCGGTTATCGCAAAGAAAATATCTATTTGAAAAGTAAGCCTATGTATACTTTTTCTACTTCATTATATTTCATATGGAGTCAGGTTTGTCTGGAAATATAGAACATTCACTTATCTATTTGATGATCGGTTAAGTTAAATACAAACCCAAACATAATTTTTTTAAGTATTTTTAATTTTGATTTGATCTCATGTTATAAATCGGGGAAGCTATAATTTACAATTTGACATATACTTAACTTTACCCTCAGGTTCTGAAAAATTCGATTTCTGAAGGCATGTAGTCAGACGACGAAAAGGAAGTCGGGAGCTAGATCTAATTGTTTCAGATTTTATTGAGTAAATCACGTACACAAAACAAATAAAGCGTCCCAGATGTTGGACTTTATCCAATTTGGCAAGGAAATTTCACGGATATTACCTATATCTAGGGGGATGTATAGTAGTCCAGTTTTCATTGGAAGAACAGTTAAAAAAATATTTTTTGTGCGCAATATTGATAACATGCTACTATATATTAGTGTCATTTTACAGGTACCTATTGATAATATTTATCATTAGTGACAGCTACAGGCCACGTGACTTGACATACGTGAACGTAGATAGACTAACTTTTCCAGCTGTCTCATGAAAATTTGACTTGACTGCCATCTACTGGGGAAACGTGGAAATAGGGGATTTACTACGGCGCTAAAAATAAAAACCATCTTTAAAGAGTAAGGGTTCATGGCAACAGGATTTATTTAAATTGACTTGACCACTTTTTGATGGATTAAATAGCCAAATTATTATAGTTGTGAATCTAAATATTATCTCAATTGAAAAACGACACCTGAACACGGGAATCGAACCCGTGACCTTTGGCTCAACACACTTTAGTCCTCCACCTGAACCGTGGCCATGCAGTCCAAGTCGCCAAGCTCACAATGGCTTACCGATAGTTGAAAGGTCGATTTTCGGATCTCGGCTAGCTAGCTTTGTGCCACGCGGAATAAACGCCATTCTCGTCCATAATTGTTTACTGAGGACTGGAAGATAGGGTTGGATGTATTGAAGATGTATATATTTGAACAATAAAGTTTTGGAGCCACTCACATCCATTTTCAGTTTGAGAGTCATTGACATCTTCCAGCTCACAGGCACTTCTGCGTCAGACTGGAGAGGTGTGTTCTCCATTGTGTACTGTACTAAACTAAAATACTAATCGAAATATTGACGAGTGTACTTACACAATCAATATTACTGTCAATATCCCCACCACCCTCCGATATTGACGTTGGATTTAAAAAATCTAGATTCGTCAATATCAACTTCAATCTATCAATATCCACCCTACACGGTCAATAGTATTGTCAATATTTTGACATAGGCCTATTTTCAATATTATTGATTGTGTAGGGTGCCCATTACACGAGTTTGTTGTTTACTGGAATGAACACAACACTTTTCTATGACTCTCTACAGATATAAACTTGTAAACATAGTTAAACAATTAACATTTTCTGCTCTGAAAATCTTGAAATCCAAACAACACATGGTTTTAGCTTTTGTATTTTCCTCCTCCCCTGTTTGTTCTCCTATTGCCTGACAGCTCCAGCCAAGAACGTTATAAAACCACTTGGTTTCATTCCTTTAGTAATTTTTAATATACTTTTATAGTGACTTAGGACGGGATTCACTCCCGAACGAGGGAAAAAGTCCTTTTTTTTAGTTTTTATATCGAAACTTTTTTTGCCTAAATAAATAAAATATTTTACCAGTAAAAGCAAACAGTTTAATTTTCTACGCATTGGGACCTCAACCGCTGTTGAATATCTGTCATGTGTCCTGGAATTTAATGACAACTTTTTCTCTTCGTTTAAGAAGTTTGTCATCTAATTTCGCTATGCTCATGACACATGTTTAAGAAACGTCGATGTCACCATATGAAGAAAATTACACACTATGTTTCTACTGGAGATATATTAGAATTGTTTGGCAAAAAAAACTTATAAAAACTGAGATATATTAGAATTGTTTGGCAAAAAAAACTTATAAAAACTGAAAAAACACTGGCCTTTTCTTTCGTCCCCCTTCCATCTCACCTCAAGTGACCCCTGGGCGCTTTGTGCAACGTGAGAAGAGTAGTAGTGTATCGTTGCATAGTGTATTTTTCGAATGAAAGAAACATAGTATGTGCAGTTGTTACGTCCTTGTTTAATACTCTTGGTTAAGGAGCTTTGTAATACTAGGAGATAATCTCGTTCGTTTTAGCACTTAAAACTGTTCCAATTAGGAGTTAGTATTCTAAATGTGACACTTAATACAAGTTAAGACTAATAAAAAATGACCTAATGGCCGTTACAAAACTTCGAAAAGAACTATAACTGAAATTAAATCTTGGAGAGCTTTCTTTGTCGATTCGATTTTTTCGTCAATTCCTATTTAAAAGTATATCTTTTTTCACCCAAGTTGCTTGACATAAAAATGTTTATGTTTAAAGATTAGATTTTATTCTATACCAATTACCAAATGTATTTGACCTTGAAATAGGGCCACTTACGATATTACGATATGCAGGCTATATTTGTTTCGCTATTTAAAACTTGCACATACTCATACAAGTCTTTATTCTCTCCGGTTTTGTACACTTAAGTACAAATTGCTCTAATGTTTTTGGGGTGAGGAAGGTTAAGCTTAGATAAAATTCACCCACATTTGCGTGGAGAAAGAATGTAAAACCATCCCTCTAAACAACTCTCTAAAATTTATTTTGGTTGGGAGGGGGGGAGAATGCCTTCTGGAAAAACACTGGGTGATTGTAGCAACCCTAAATTGCTGAAAGGGGAATGAAATATAAAGCAGATTGTATAGCAAGACTTTTTTGGTTAAAAAAATCAAATATTGCTTCACTACAAACAGGGTTTAATTTTCTTCACATGATAACCCTCAGTAGTTCCTGAATATCTGTCAAGGATTCCAACATTTTCTCTTCATTTAAAAAGTTATCTAATGCTCATGAAATATAGTCAGCCACTGTTTATATCACCATTTGTGTAAAATTAAATTTCATGCTTATACTAAAACAATTTTTTTTAGCCCAAAATGGTGTCATTTCATCGTAAAAACTGCAAAAATAGTAGGGGGAAAAGGGTCATTCTGAGACGCATTAACATAACAATGGGGCCTTAATTGATTGAGGGGGGTGGGTGAGTATGTTGG
>CABFOW010001918.1:104042-116857 GCA_902141385.1 Timema californicum
GGACCTTCATCTTGAAATTAAAAGTATTTTATTTTATATACTCCTGGCTAGCTTATTTATTTTATTATTTCAAATTAATTGAATTTCGATAGGTTGGCTCTTTTAGAAAATAGAACAATGCGGCCAATCTAGGGTTTGTGAACATTTTACTGGGCTATTGGTGTTATTTTAAAGTTATTTATAATATATTATATTAAGTGTTTGTAAAAATGAATGGGGGATTCCTGCTGAAAACAAAAACACAGGTAATTTTGGTTTCTGAATAGTCCTAATTATTTTATATTTGAATCTGTTATCTGTGAATAATCCCTTTATATTTGAATTTGACTTTGTTATATATGAATAATCCCTTTATATTTCAATCTGGCTGTAGCTATCTGTACATAATCCTAATCCCTTCCTCTAGATGAATCTGGTTGTAGTTATCTGTAAATAATCCTAATCCCTTCATATCTGGATCTCTTCTCTGAATCTTGTTATAGTTATCTGAATAATTCCTTCCTATCTGAATCTGGTTGTAGTTATCTGAATCAAGCTGTAGTTATCTGTGAACAATCCCCTCCTATCTGAATCTGGTTGTAGCTATCTCTGAATAGTTCTTCTTATATGCATCTTGTTGTAGTTGTCTGTGAATAATATTTACAGCGTCTCCCGGTCACAAGCCACGAGATGATTTCACCGGTCGATGGAGAAGCTTGCGGTCAGAACGCTGACGAACATAAAGTGACGGAATCCCCTCTTGGTAGTTGGCGGATAGGTGGAGGAGGTGGTAATGTTTCCGGGCTCGTTCCGTGTGACAAAAACTAGGTGCGCCTGCACAGAACGTTGACCGGAAACCGTGGGCGAAGGTGACGAAAACATTGGTTCAAGAACCTGAGATGCTCGCGTTTGGCGATGGGCACGCGGGATAAACGTGAGGTCCATGTGACGGGAGAGGTTGCGGGTTGAGTCCCGGCCAAACGCACTTAGGTTTGTAAACGTCACACTTATTTAGACTCTTTAACCGGTGATGGGGAGGTTGGGGTTTGAATTTCGGTTGGATCTATTAAGAACTGCTTTTTTCTTCCCGTAATAGTTTCGAACTCGACCTCCACGCAAATGAAAGTACATTTCCTCTAAAATTATACCTTTATCCCTATCACAATATATGCGTTCGACTATGACGCGATGTAGAAACGACTTATGGGAGCGGTGCGCACGTCTGATTTTGAAGGCTCGTGTTTTCGATCTAGATCTCCCGTACTGAGTATATTAATGGATATTATTCAAATATGGTAAGAATGATAAGGGTGGTTTTTAATTAAAACTATTTGTAATATTCGTTGGGGGGGCGGGCGATCCACCCCTGACATCCGCAGTAGGTTAGAAATAGATTAAGAAAATTTCAGTTAAGAATCGCCACTCGCTACTTTCGAAATTACGTCAAGAATTATTTTTGTATACAAATTTAGATTACAATACTTGGCGTATGAATGCAACGTTTTGAACTGTCACACTGTCCAACTAAAGTAGGAAAATTATGTTATATACAGTGAAAGCTATTTATTTTAATTATGTGATTTTTTATTTTAATCGTGTGGTTTATCAATTTACTGTGCCTAAAAACATGGTACCTACAGACAGGTAAAATTAAGATTGGTTTCTAAAATATGCAATCAATACATTTTTAAAAATCACTCGCCAAAAAATAAATCGTAAAAAAGCCAAACCGTGATTTTATTTAAATGTCTGGAAAACCTGAAAATCTGGTAGTTTTATAATAAAAGTTGTGCGGGAGTAAAGATACGTCAAAGCATTCTTTAAGAGGCGTAGATACAACTCGGGGCATTCCTTCAGTGGTGTAAAGACAAGCCTAGGCACTTCACCCTCTGGCGTAAAGACAAGCCAAGGCACTTCACCCTCTGGCGTAAGGACAAGCCAAGGCACTTCACCCTGTGTCGTAAAGACAAGCCAAGGCACTTCACCCTGTGTCGTAAAGACAAGCCAAGGCACTTCACCCTCTGGCGTAAAGACAAGCCAAGGCACTTCACCCTCTGGCGTAAAGACAAGCCAAGGCACTTATCCCTGTGTCGTAAAGACAAGTCAAGGCACGTCACCCTGTGTCGTAAAGACAAGCCAAGGCACTTCACCCTGAGGCGTAAAGACAAGCCAAGGCACTTCACCCTGTGGCGTAAAGACAAGCCAAGGCACTTCACCCTGTGGCGTAAAGTCTAGTTAAGGTACCCACCTCCGTGACGTAAAGATTAACGAAGGTAAGCCAAGCCATCTTCGGTGAAAAGTCAAAAGGACGTGATGTCACGCACGGGAAGTGCGCCCAACGGCATGGTGAGGTCAGAGGTCTAGATCCTGGTGTCAAGGTCACCGGCTTCCTTTTGAGCTTTGTGCTTTCTGCCTCTCGAAATGAGTGGATTAAAAATAGAGTAATTAGAGGGGATAGATACCAGTAGTGTAGAAGTGCGTATTTTAAAACTTTTACCAAATACAAAATATTTTAGTGGAATATGACTACATTAAAACCTAATTTTGCACCTAGAAAAGTAATTAGATCTACTTTCACGTATTCATACGTCAAGTCATGTGATATGCAGCTGTCACTTTCAATATGTATTATCAATACCTGCCAGAGGTAAAGGGAAGGTTTTGTAATCAGATAAGTATGTGCCGGTACTGGGATTTGAACCCAAACCCTTAAAACACAGAAGTCTGACGTCTTACTCCCAGACTGCCAGGTCCTCATTTCAACCATATTTATGGTTCACGCCAAAATAAAGTCGATTCCAAAAGGGCTCTTTCTCCCTTAACCCTGAAGTGTGGGTTTTATTAATAGAAACAAATGTGTGAAAACGTGACATTAGCTCATTTTAAACGATTTTTTGATCATATTTACGAGGATATGAGACTAGTTTTGATGAAAAAGGGCTCTAGATTTAGCCTTCCTCTGAAAAATACAGTAATATTGTTTAATAGTACTACAACAAACATTTTAAGGTAATTAGCAATAATCTTTCCTATTTACTTTGAGATAATAAGTTTCGTGGTTTTATTTGCCCTCTTTCTTATTGACATGACAAAAGGTTGTATGTGAAGGGTTAAAGGAGCATAAACGTAGACATAAAAGAGAAGTAGTTCCATAAAACGACACAGAACATTGTATTTTAAGCCGTGTGGCCTGACAAGCGATTTGTACTTTCTCGCTGACTGAGACGGCCGCCTTAGGATTGCAAACGCGTTATTACTGTGACCATGTGTGTGTGTGTGTGTGTGTGTCCGTTCAGGCCATACCTATATATGTATACACTAAGAGAGATAGATTTTCACAGTGAATGTAGTTGCATTAGCGTGGAGGGAGCTTGGTAAACCAACTAGAAAAACCCACCCTCGGTCTACCCGACCTGGGTTTTAACCCCCGATCATCAGCAGTCTAGTCAACTGTGATCTTAATAACCACTGTGTGAAAATGTTGTCACAAACTTAATTTTGTTCATCATAGCCAACTCAGCTCGCACGAGGTATGGGAGTAAAAGGGAAAAGAAAACACCTACGATATGTCAGAAATGTATGCAGTGCATTCGTATTTGAATGATTACTCGACATTTTCCGCGGTGACGATGGGAGACAAAGTGACAAAGTTTCTTGTTAATAACCACAGTATGTCCCTGTTATGACAGAACGAAAATTTGTGCACAGTGTTTATCTGTGAATCCATTCTAAAATGGTCAAAAAATGGCCTTTTCATTTTAGTTTTTATGGCAACACTTTTATGTACAAAATAAAAACAAATATTTATCCAGTACAAACATAGAATTTGATTTTCTTCACATGGTTTCTTCACAGTTGTTAAATATCTGTCATGAGCATGGTGGTATTATCTAAAACATACTATTTAAATGAAGAGAAAAAGTTGTCATTAAATTCCAGAACACATTGACAGATATTCAAGAAATTTTAATATAATCGTGGGAAGAAAATTAAACTCAATATTTGTACTTGAGCTATATATTCTTTTCATCTTTTTCGAAAATATGTTTTGCCATAAAAATGGTGAAAACACTAGCTTTTTTTTTCCCCCTTCCATCCCACCTTAAACTACAGCACGAGACAGCACATGCACGATTGTTTCTAGATCATTTACATGCTAGTGTGCTGAAAAGTTCTCGTTATGACTATGACCGAGTTGTGTGTGATCCAATTTCTGACGCCCGGGACCGTAATTTGGCGGTGCTGTGCAATATCACAAGACACCCACCGCGCGTGTGATGATGATGCAATGTAGTGAAAGGTGGCTAAAAAGATGGTGACTGTCGGTAATAGGAAGACGTTGTTTTCCTGCCTCGCACCTGTTTATTATCTCATGCTTGCTTAGCCCAGGATAGTTATTGCAATCTCCCGCTGCACGCGCGCTTCACGGTCCACCCCACAAATACTCCCCTGCCCCCACCCTCACCTTCTGGTGCTTGTTAAACACGGACCGATAATTTGCTCTCAAAAGGACGAGTCACTTTCACTGGTTTTAGTGTACACTGGAAAGTGTAAAATTTGTTAAGATTAATTTGGTAACCTGTGACTTGTTGCCCCTAATCTGCTGATTCTGATCTTGGCGGTACACTTATTTTAACTTATGACTTGTCGCCTCTAATCAGATGATTCGATTATATGGTTAATGTGCAGCTAAGCTGGGTGACTCATCTCTTCTTAAAACTACAGGTAGTATGTCTAAAGGAACTCTTGATTAAGAAATCATAAATGTTGCCCACACAAAAGCCCAACAATATAAGACGGCTGTTCTTTAAAAAATATTTAATTTTATGGTTTGAGAGTTTGTAACCCACGCCCGCTCTATCTAGGAGAGTAAGGGATGCCTTGAATAAGTGCGGCCTTTTCCCGTTCATAGCTTATTTTGTAAAGCATCGGTCTGCTAAAGTTGGATCAATCACCTTGCCCAAATACAGCCTAAGGTGTCCGCCTAGTTAGGCGAGATATTGTCATTCAGATGTTGCGCTTAGGTTAAATATTGATGCAACCTTTAACAGTACACGAGTTTTTTTTCCCCTTTAATGAACACACTAATATTTTCTATGACTCTATAGATACATAGACTAGTAAACATAGTTTAAAAGTTGACATATTCAACTCTGAAAAGTACAAAACTATACATTTATGTTGGTCATTAAAAGCTAAATGTCCGGGAAACGAAAGGTAACTGGTTCCAAGTTGTGTGTGCGCGGGTATACACGCATCTCTAATAAAATATATCTAGACTGTGGCCAGAGTCGTTTCCAAGTAATGATGTAGTTCCAAGAGAAAGTAATGGTTCAAGCCTGCTCCTTCACTATGCGATACTACGTGCAACAAAACAAACTTGTTAAGTGTGCTACTATGGTAGGCATCCTCTCATCCCATGTATTTACTCGGGAATTATTAGTTTTTTAAAAAATCTATTTTTACGTTTAGCATGGTCTTTTGTAAGATGTACCCCAAAACGAATTGAAATACCCTTACAGAAAAGTTATTAGATTTATTGTTGTGTAATCATATGTCAGGTATTGTTATCTGCAACTCTACTTTTGATATTTACTACTATCTATACCTATAAAAAAACACCAATAATAATAATAATTTAGTAAAATGTTAACAATGTTGGTCGCAAAAACTGATTTTTGTATTTTCTAAAAGTCCCTAATAATTTAATACTCCACGTATCGCCTTGCTACCCTTCCGGAATATCCGCATATCCACGCAATGAGGTTAGGGATGAGCCAGCTATAATTTATAAGAAATACTCCTGCATTTGCTTGGAAGGGAGAGAAAACTGCCCAAACTTGGGCTGTGTATTACTCTGTCGATTTGTGTTAAGGATAAGATAAAACTGCTGATGCTTCGCCACCACCATCAAAAAATATAGATGTAAATTTTGAATCCAAATGGAAGGTATATTCGTAAATAGGTTTGATTATATTACTAACATATTTGGTCGTGAGTGTAAGAAAAGAATGGCAATCGCTGATTTTGCTTTATTGTTACTCGTTTGATGAATTTCAGGGAAAATTTAAACTAAAGTCTTAACTTTTAAAAACTAGGAAAAATTTATAACATTCTATCACTCACAGGATGAACAGCTAGTTCTCGCTAACAAGTCTACTCGCTATGAACGACTCGTTTACCACAAGAGACCTATCACTAGCCGAGGAACGTGCATCTCTTGGTCATGTCGTCGGACGCGCTCTAGGGTCGGCCTTTGAAGTGTTGTGCGTGCGTGTCTAGCTTCCTGGTCCCAGGGCGTAGCACGGAAATGGCCACCCTTCCCAATACTTACCTCAGTGAGGGCATGGTTCACCCGCCCCCTCTTCCCCCTCCATTATACATAACTTCTCTACGATGGCTTTCATCACAGGCGCCTGTTGACCAACTACACAGAAACCTTTGACTGTCTATACCTCCTGTCATGTTCTGCAGCCCTATTCTATGTAGCTTTGTTCATTTGGACCAAACACAAGACTTAAGACCTACCATGTTGTGTAGCCCTATTCTATATCGCTTTGTTTATTGGACCAAACACGAGTCTTAAACCGTATTAAATACCTCCTGTCATATTCCGTAGACCCATTCTATGTCGCTTTATTTATTGGACCAAACACGAGACTTAGACTATATTTATTGGACCAAACACGAAACTTAGATTGTATATTTATTACCTTCTGTCATGCTATGTAACCCATTCTATGTCACTTTATTTATTGGACCAAATACGAGACTTTTGACTGTCTATACCTCCTGTCATGTTCTGTTGCCCTTTTATATGTCACTTTATTCGGTAGGCCAAACACAAGACTTAGGGCCAGTTTCATAGTCAAATTTAGTACGTCTCAAGTGCGGCGCTACACTAAGTACATGACGGCACCTATACTCCATTCACGGTAGGAATTACTCTCTGAAAGCTCTTTTTTCCTACCAATATCCTACTATATATTAGATTTCTGGTAGGGAAAGGGGCCTTTCAGAAAACAATTCCTATGCTGAACAGATTTTACCTAAACCAGACTGGAATGGGCTAGTTTCTTATGCGAGAACAGCCCATTCCATTCTGATTTAGGTAGGTGTCGTCATGAACTTAGTATAGTGCCACACTTGAGGCGTACTAAATTTGACTATGAAACTGGCCCATAGACTATATTTATTACCTCCTATCATGTTAAGTAGCCCATTCTATGTTGCTTTATTTATCGGACTAAACACTAAATTTTTGACTTTATATACCTACTGTCATGTTCTGAAGTCCTAACCATAATGTTTTAGCTGGGTGTACATAGATTGGACCAAAGGTGCCCTCGCTGGGTTTCCGTAGACTGGGCTCAAGGTGTACTTGCTGGTTAATAATGTTTCCTTGCTACATTTGAGACATAATGTTGGGCCTCGGGCGGATGTTGCTGCTCTCTGAGCTAATTGTGAGGTCGAGAGAGAGATGGAGAAGACCGGTGTCTTGCCCAAAGAAACTAGCTGCAGGAATAATTATAATGTAATCACTGGTGTCTGCTATTAAGACAGGTTCCCAACCTTAAGAATCAGCCATGTGCGACCAAGGTGTTCCGTCAGATGAAACCAGTAATTTACAACAACTCTAGTTTATCGATAGTGAGTTTTTATGTGTTTTTTTACAATTAACGTATGTGTTAATCAATGAAATTTGCGTTCCACATTGAATGTTTATCGATTAAAAACATTACTTGAAGCGAACTGGACAAAATGTATTATATGTGATAATTTAGTGTTTTATTAAGTTTACTTTTTTATATTTTTATATATGAAACAGGCTTTACTTCTTTAGGCCACTTTTTAATGCCTATATTATATCTACGTCCACCTGTAGCATTGTTTTGTTTTTAGTGAACAATTTCGAGCAGGTTTCTTCCAGGAATGTTTTCTTAGCGCAAGAAAATTTTCCCTTTGGTAGTAGATGTTGCGGATAACTTATTTTGCAAGAACTTCAAGTTTGATACACACGTTCATAAAAAAAATCTTAGTGCAAAACAAGACCGTTCGATCTAATTAGGTCTAATAACTACATTCGACCCATGATGCCTTGCAGCAGATACTTGATACCCTAAATTGCTCATAAGTTCTTGTTTTGTTTGTTTACAAGTTCTTTGTTTAGGTGTTTACCATGTAGTGTTTAATTTTGATGGTGTCGCATAGCATTAAGGAAATACATTTCTCTTTACGCTGATAAACTTTTACAGGCCTATCGAAGTAAGGTAGGGTGGTCAACGTTAAAACCGTTTCCATCTCATGCGGAGCAGATCACAGTTAGGCTTTGTATGATTGTTTTACAGCTCATCGGAATGTGATTACGTTTATTATCTACGCTTGTTTTTCAGCGAACGTGTGATTCCACAGTAACATGTCATTATCCCAAGTGCATCTTGTTTTTTCAGTGCTGCCATTAGCGACTGCCAGTACATACCTATCACTTACCCTGTACGATTGATTGCATCGTCCTTACGTTATCTTCTTTGTGTGTTTCCAGACCAAAAAGAACAATCCCAACCACATCAAGCGTCCCATGAACGCGTTCATGGTCTGGTCTCAGATAGAACGACGCAAGATCTGCGAGCAGCAGCCGGAGATGCACAATGCTGAGATCTCCAAGAGGCTGGGCCGTCATTGGAAGACGCTCTCCGAAGAGGAGCGCAACCCGTTCATCGAAGAGGCTGAGCGTTTGAGGCAGCTGCACATGCAAGAGTATCCCGACTACAAATACAGACCCAGGAAGAAGACAGTGAAACCTCCGCCCAAGCCATCCTCCACCAAGAAGCAAAGAAAGTCCTCCACGTCCTCCTCCCTCCAGAGGAATGATTCAAACAACAACCATCACCATACACACGCGATGTCAAGCGCGCCTGGAAAGTCCACCGCGACGTCCACAACCAGTAAAGCTTTCGCGTCGGCCTTCGGGACCAAAGAGAGATCCGTGTCTCCTCCGACTGCGACGGCCAAGTCCCTAACCGCCACCACGGTCAGTTCGAGACACCGCGTCGCCAACAAGTTGAGCAACGTGAACCCGAGTCGCCTCAAAGTGCAGCTCACCATAGACAAAAAGTTCAAGGACAGTATAAGGAACAGTCGCCAACACATGCAGCAACAGCAACGACCGGGGGCGTCCCCACCTCCCTCCTACCAACAGTATGCCCCCCCTCCTCCCACAGTCACCGCTAAAGTGCCGTCCAGCCCCTCCTGTGAACCCCCAGACTCTCCCGAAAGCGCCTCGTTCTACGACGACTCATCATCGCAACTTTTAGACGCCAAGCTGAACGCTGCTGTTTTGGCAGTGTCACAGAAGGTTAGGAGCGGGACGCTGCCGGGTGATAGAGACTACGGCCAGTACCAGGCTTTCCGTCGGAAGAGGCTTATCGACACGCTTTCCACGTTGAACGTCAAGTTAGAACCTATGGACATTGATGAACAGCCTCTAAGGTGCGAAGAGTCGTTAATCAAGCAGGAGCCCGTCGATTGTGAGTCCGAAACCGCGGCCGTGGGTTGCGCGAGGGTTCACGAGAATCCTTCTCTCTCGGACCTGGACTCTCTAATGGTGACGGACCTCCTCGACATCTCGCCCGAATTCAAGGTTGACCTGGATACTCTTACGACAGAGCTAGAGTTCGATACGGCCAGCTCGAGTTCGGGGTCTCACTTGGAGTTCTCGTGTACGCCAGACGTGTCGGTCATGTTGTCCGAATTCGGGGTTCACAACGATTGGCAAGATACGAGCTTCAGTCTTATCAACTGCTGAACTTTTCAAAAAAATCTTAACACTTTTAGTTTTTCCTTTTATTTTCATTGTTTACAGAACTGAGTGGGGGGTAGAGGGGACAAGAACTTACTAATCAGCCTGTGGAAATTACACCATTTTAGAACAAGAGACTTTGTGATGTGAAAATTAAGGACTTGGATAGACTAATCCAGCAAGTGTACACACTGGGTAAAAAGTAGGTGAGCCTTCTTGAAACCTGAGCTGCTGCTTTTTTTCTTTCTTTCTTTAAGGACTGTGACTTAACTCTATTAAATTCACCTTGATTAACATTTGAGCCTCCCTTTAGTTCTGATATCGGTATAGTTAGCGCATGTCACTCCTTCACAGTCCAACTGATAAAGGGTTTACTTTTCAAACAGTGTGTACATGTACAGGTAGACCCAAAAAGGGTTTGTCTAATCCCAATGGTTTCTTGTCTCTGTGGCATTCCTTTGTACAATGCTCTCGTAAGACTTGTTCCCTTGGATTGATTCTCACATTTTGGGTCACCTGTAAACTTTTATGCTTATATTTTATGTAAATAAAAAAATAAATGTGATTATATTTTAAACTACAAAACATAAATTTATTTCTGATTTTCAATAGTTAACCATATTATGATATTGAATCAAAGATATGTTTTTTTGTATGAGTTCTAGTTTGGGGGTGAATAAATTTTAAGGAAAATAATTCCTTTTTCTTCGTTTTTATCAGCTAAAGAGATTTAAAAAAAGTTACAAAGAATATCTACTTTTATTTGCTCTCACTCTTAAAATCAGTCATAACAAGGGCATTATGTTTTATGTAAGCAAGCATACATCTATTCATTCCATATTTAATTCTCCATCCGTTTATATCCTTAATAGATGGGTAAATGAAGATGATGTTCTATATTTTAGATTATTTTTAACCAGTAAAACTCTAATAGCCACATTTAGTAGACCACCATTTAGTTTTATTTATTTATGGTATGACGCCCCCATCTTTCTCCGATAGAAACGTGATCTGGTTTTATGTAATTCCACTTGGCAAAACCTTTGATCTCTTTGTACATTGTACATTTTTTGTAATATTCATAATATTGTATCGAGCCTAGTTCCATGTAAAATGCAGTTTCTAAACCATTCAATAGTGCCTAGATATGGTCCATGTTCTAGGATCTTTCGTACAAATAGGGTTTTGGGAGTATAAATTACACAAAGGGCCAACACTTATTTGTCATGTTAATCAACCGACTTAATACCAGGGATAAAATATACCAGACTGTGATAAACCCTTATCCCTCTGACCAAACAATTTTTTTAAATTGCTTTCACTATAGGCAAATTAACATAAAATTGTGAGACATTTTGGTTTGTCGTTTGCCAATTTTCATAGTATTTAGAAATTTGAAGACCCAGAAATATACATAAATGAATGCTGCTGGAACTATCCTCGCATATCGTCATTACATATTTGAGTAATAGTTAACTTGATAGTTTTAATGTTTATAATCAGTTTGGCATTTTAGAATTTTTAAGTATGTATTATTTTTATTATATAGCCTTATTGTAAATTGTGAAAAGTATTTGTCGTGTTTGTACTTAAAATAACTCTGCAAACTTAAGATATTGTTTCTTGATTAGCCATTAATGTGATTTTCCTTTCCCTTGCAATAGAAAAAAAAATGTTTAGAAGTTTCAGGATTTCTAAATGCAATAGCATTTCTTAAAAAAAAACTAGAAAAATTACACCTAATTCTTTTTTTAAATTATCTTGTATCTATATTATATAAGTAGACTAGCGTGGAGCTGTGTAAGTCTTTTTAAAATTTGGGGTTTCGGGATATCTTAGAAAACAACTTTAAAATATGAAAAGTAAAATTTAAAAAAAAATCAATCATTAATCACAAACTAGTTATGTATTTCTTATAGAACTATTTTTTTAGTTTTGGCATATTATCTATGTTTACTATCTCTCAGGTTTGTTATTCCGGCCAGGTCAAAAACGGCTTCTCCCTCGGTTTTAAAATTAAAAGAGGAAAAATGTGTCCAGTTTTATTTTTTTTAAAACTTCCTCATAAATGAGAGGAAGATAATTATACGCTTATGTATGACCTTATGTTTAATAAACATTAAACAATGTAGTCAGTTTGTAATATAGACAAGATTAGAATCAATGAAAGATTTTTGGGGGAAAAATAAAAATTAAATTACAAAAATGTTTACTGGAAATTGCGAAGTGAAGATATCTGTACAGAGAGATAATGATTTCTTTCTTTCAAACATGACAGCAGTTGTGAGATATATATACCTGTCGATACAGTCTTTCTTGATATGTGTGCTCATTTTTCTTTCATTGAGTAATGTATAAGTATACTTTGTTTAATACCTTTGTTTCTGAGCCGAAATTGTTTTATTTTTCAAGAGTCACATCTTGATTTTAAGGGGGATCATCTAAGGAGGTAAAATTATAACACATAGTGAAATAAAAAACTTTTTGACATATTAGTGAGCTTTCTTTATTCCTTTTGATTTTTTTTTTTTGTGCTTGTAAATCAAAACTTGACTCAAGAAACTAGGTTCATTTGGCCTTAGAATTAGTGGTATAACGAATGTTGACATGACATAAAGACTCATCTTCTAGTGTATTTGTACATTTTCACTTTGGGACAAATTGTATGCCTATTTGTGAAGGGTTATCCCTAAATTTATTTTATTGGCATATGTCCCATCAATATGTTTGACTTGGTATCTTTTTATATATGTTTTGGGGTTTGCAGCCATGAAAATTAAATTTTTTTAATAATCTAGGATAACATTAAACACTTTTTGCTCATCATTTTTTGTACATAACATTCTTTTATATTGTTTCGTTGTTATATTATTATATAAGATATATGTAATTTGTATATGTCACGATAAAGAAGTGTTATGCATATAGTTGAGAATGCACAAACAACGCACACTGCAATATGTGTTAAAACAATACTATTTGTACATTTTGTCCAACCCTTATATATAGTTCTACCAACTGGAGAAAATGCCCCCCC
>CABFOW010001919.1:0-69443 GCA_902141385.1 Timema californicum
TTCAAATCCATAGAACGGTTTTGTCACAATCTTTTATTTAGTTTTACCATGTAAACAAGTGTTGACCGGCCTCTTAAATGTAACTTCACTCTCTTCGACAGATGAACAATTCATGTGCACATTGTGGTGCTCTCAGATTCAGATCAGATGGAAATAGTTCTTGTCACAGATGAAAATTTATTCTTACAGAGCTTCAATCGTGTGATCTTATTGATTCACTGGTGCTGAAAATTCACGAGCTATCAGAGAACTATAAATACAACAAGAGTTCATCCAATGCCACTCTTTCCATGGTCAGTACTTCTAACAAAATATTACTTCTGGTAGACCATATCATTTATTAATTAATAACACAATTTATCACAGTAATGGATCACTTCTATCAGATAAATACGTTCTGTGGTTCGATCTTAATCTTGTAAATAATATCTCTACTAATCGACCGAGATATCAGCTCTTAAAAAAAGTCAAATTTTCATTGAAAAAACCTTGTCTGATAGCAAGAAAAGTAACTAGATCTACTTTCACGTAGTGACCTGGTGGTCTAGGGGTAAGGTGTCAGACTTCTGTGCTGGAGGTCCAGGGTTCAATTATCGGTCCCAGCACGGATTTATCTGATTGCCAAACCCTTCCTTCACCTCTGAAGAGAAGTGTATTAATCACAACTTGTGAACGTGGGGAATGACAGGCCTCCACCGTGGTTCGGATCCCACGTTATACTGTAGGTCCTCCATTTCATCTCACAATCACACTACCATTACACATTAACGTAAGTGCGTACAACCCGAATGGGTAGTTAGACGCCGTACTAATAAAAATAATAATACTTTCACTTGTTCCTACTTCAAGCCGTGTGATTTTCCAGCCATTAATTTTGATATGTAATAACAGATTTTAAAATAACAATAGTAATATAATAAAATTGTATAGATAATGAATGGAAAAAATGTTTTTGTGTTATCTAAAATGTAAACATAACGTGTTCTTTACAAACCTACATATTATATCAGTAGACAAATTACAAACTATCTTAGCCTAGTCCACTTTGGTGGCCGTATGATCTAAGGCGCTACTCTCACAGTAGACTAAACTGTTGATGATGGGGAGATTAAGGTTTGAATCTCAGTCGGGTGTACTGAAGTTTTTTTTCCAAAATTGTTTGCAACTCTCTCTCCATGCAAACGCGGGTACACTTCCAAAAAATACAACCATCCTTATCCCTAAAACCAGTAGCGCAACTAGTATATTAGCGTATCACCATGATTGGGTAGTAAGACGTGGTAGTAAAATATTTACCTAGGCCAGTATGCATAATATTAAAGATCAATTTTCATAGGAGCTAACTTATCTGGCAGTTGTAAAAATTAGTGGATACATTTTATATATATTTGATATATGCCATCAACACCTATTGAATAAAATTAGCAAAGTTGTAAAATAATATCAATTTTTGCATTAAAAATTTAACTTTTTAATTTCCTTAAAAATTTATTATGTGAAAATTAGAGTGTAACTTCATTTGTTGCTGTCTTAAACGAGTTCCGTTAGAAATATTCTTGGCTAGTTGAACTAAGGTAAACTACTGAAACGATTACAAAAGGCTAGCTCCCCCTTAAGAAGCAAAACCGAAGTATCATTTCAAACCCTTTACTAAAATCCAAGCTATATTGAGCATGTTTATAGATTGTACCAGGTCATGTCCACTGACCCTTATCCATTAGCTGGCCTCGTGGGAATTGAAACAGAAGGTGGAGCCAACACAAGCCTGCCAACTTCCCACCAATTATTACATGCGATGGTAAACAGGATTACCAATGTTACTTGTCATAATTATCACCTTGGATTCAAACCGTGTATTCCTGGGATACAGAATTAAACAGCACTGATGAGTCACGGGAGTTTAGAGATCAACTATAGTGGGTAGAGAGTATTATTTGAAACACATCAGCATGTAGATTTGCAGAAAATTCAGCTGATTACTTTTAGAATTACCTTGGCTGGGGTCAATATCTATGAGGTATATCTCATTGATCAACACACACGGAAGTTCTCTGATTGGAGTGAATTATATCTTGTAGGGTTTAGGAATAAAATGTCGAGATCATAGGAGTTAAATGTTTACTAGATGGGAATAACACCACTAGCAATAAACGCGTGTAAAAACATTAATAACTAATATTTCTGTAAACATTATATCTCACTGCATTTTTGTTATTATCGTTACTACAGTCTTGCTAGTAGTTCTGTGAACAGTAGACCTCCCTCCATGTTATTATTGTTACTACAGTCTTACTAGTAGTTACTGTGAACTGTAGACATCACGCCTACAATGTTATTGTTACTACAGTTTTACTAGTAGCTCTGTGATATCTACAATTTTGTACTGATGCATTATATCTTATCTCAAATAGTTTCGGGAAATTAATCAAAATTTGAAATTTCTGCTTGTGTAACGAACCTTCAAATTAATTTTCATGGGAAAATGAGATATTTAATTTTATTGGTAAACAGTATTTAAATAAGAGTTGTAATCAATATCATTATAGCGGGTTCTGTGCAAATCAAATTTTTCTCTTCTCTCTCTCTAGCAATATTCCCTTAACTTTAGGGTTGAATGGGATTTTTATTTTAATCTATCAGGGAAGTTGTATGTAATCCCTAGATCAAGTTTTAGCATGATCGGCAAATTTGTTTCGGCTCTATTCCCAGTAGCAGACAGACAGACAATATTGTAAAAAATAAACACTCTCTTTGGTTCAGGGAGTCATGAAACATTCGCATCCAAAAAAATCTCGATTGAAATTTTTTTGACGAGCATAATGCATTCTCTCCTCTAGGGGTTGCGAGAAGGTAAAAAAGAAACCCTAACCAGTTTTTACTTGCTAATAAATATAAATGATATTTTTAGGTATATGACCTAAAATAATTAACAGGATATTTATTCGATAACTTTTAACACTTCATTTTGTTCATAAACTCCACTCTCCTCTCCTTTAGAGTAAAGTTGAATTTCACATTTTCATAAAAAGTTATTTCAGATAAATTTTTTACTGTCTAAAAGAAGGATTTTCTCGATAGATTGTTCTTTTGTGGCTCAGAAATAGGGCTTGATCATTTTTTAATATACGAAACTTATAAATAAAGTTTTAACTGTTGATAGAATCGCTATTATTAGTTTTGATAGTTTGCACTCTCCTCTAAACACGCTGTCCAATCTATTCGACTTTATTATTATAATGAGAATAAATCCAACCATCCATTAATTATTTCGTTCATTTTAAGGTGGGAATATAGGGAAAGAGAGAAATGTACAAATATTTGCCGTTTTTATAGTAGAACTTTTTTTTTGCAAAAAAAAAGTTCCAGAAGAAACATATATTTTAATTTTCTTCCCAAGGTGATATCAACAGTTGTTGAATATCATTCCCGAGCATAGCAGCATTAGATGATAAACTTTTTAAATTAAGAGAAAAAGTTGTTACTAAATTCCTGGACATCCTTGAAAGGTATTCGACAACTGTTGATATTACTAGATGTATATACATAAACTTAACGTATTTACGGAAATAATATTTTGTTTATTTTGACCAACTAAGTTTTTTTATTTACAAAAACTTCCAAAATAATTACTTAATTTGCTATCCCTTCCCTCTCACCTTTTTTCTCAATTTGGAATTCCCTCTATAATGCCCTTAACAACTCAAATTAAGTATTAGTTTACTTTTATCAGTCAAATTATGTATTACCAAACTATTATTACTATCTCCATCCTCCTCATGTTGATTTAGTATCCGGTATAATGTCGGTTTAGTATCCAGTATCAACACAGTTATAGCCTGTTTAATTATTATAATGCAGTGAAATAATGCATAGCTAGCTAACAGGGTCATCATTAACTAAGAGATCGGGTGAAATGTACCCTTCATTAGTGAGTAATTATTATTTATAGGTATTTATTTGATTGGGGTAATTAAGGTACATTCTCTAAATATACATATTATTATATCAGAACAAAATTAATCAAACAACTTTTTCTAGTTGAGCAAGCCTAGGGCTGTACAAATAATAATTAACCTAGTCTGTTAGTTTCCCTGAATGGTCGGAAATTGATTGATGGTGAATTATTAGCTGTAGAACTATGTTTTGTGTTTGTTCTGGTACTATTGTAAGTTGTATGATAATATAATTAGTTTGTTCATAAATTGTGAGTATAAATATCCTTATTTAAAAAGATATAATTCTATCCACCCACTACTGAAGTATATAATAATATAAAGCCCATACAGTAGGATGAAATCCATAAAACAAAGATTAAATAATAATTATATCCATGATAAAAACAAGGAATCGAATTGTGTTGCGTTAAAAAAAAATCAATGTATATATGATTCCCGCCATATATCATTGACTGCGATTAAAAATTAAAACCACCCTCTTCGGTGGCCGCATTGTCTAAGGCGTCATTCTCGTGGTAAACTAGACTGCCGATAACTGGGAGATCGGGAATCGAAACTCGGTTGGATGTACTGAGGGTGATTTTTTCCAAAATTATTTACAACTTTCCCTCCAGGAAATTACGAGTATTCTTCCTCTAAATATAACCTTCTTAATCCTTAAAACCATTATCGTAATTAGTATATAAGTGTATAACTCGAACGGGTAGTAAGACGTGGTGATAATAAAAAATATTTTTAAAATGTTTAAACCAAAGCGAGTCATTATATCTTCTCCTTTATTGATGTTAAGACCAAATATCAAGGGCACCCATGTGGATTTTACAAAAGGGGGAAGATTGTAGTCCCTTCTTCTGGGGGGTGGAAGGGGGATTTCAGGAATTTAACCTTAAGGGAGGTAATTTTAGAGCATCTGAACATAATTCTGAGTTTCAAGAGTCAATATTTGCAAAAACATGTAACTGAACCCATTGTAAATAAACACATTTTCACAAGTTTTTTTTGTTGTTGAACAGAACAAAATTTAAAGAAAACTGTTGAGGGGATGGGAGTAAATCTAAATTTTATCATTTTTATGTCTGTTAACTCGGATATTGATACTTCAATGTTGTAGATATTGCATTATTGGCGCCAATGTTAAATATTGTATCTATACTTACTAGGGTATTTTGATTGTAAGGCTTTGTTACAAACTATTATTATAAAAGTTACCTAACTGACTACACCTCCTCGTATTCTCGCCACTCTTCAGCACTATCCGATAGGTGGACTGCGATAAAATGACTATAAACCACCAAATGTGAAATACATAACAGGCGGACTTTATCGTCACAAGTATAATAAAGAATAACACAAACAACAATTTAAAGGCATTTTACCCCTGATTAAGCCATATAAAATTACTACTTATTATGTAAATTCGGTTGATGCCCCGGCTGCTTAGAGGTGAACACTCCCTGATGGTTGGTACCTGACTTGTCCACGGCTACCAAACCCAAACAAACTCTTGTAAGAACTTCCCACTAATGTATTTATACCTGTTAACTGGCCCTCTCAATAATAATTCCTGCGGTCAGAAAACATTGCAACAGTTCACCTTTTATTATTAGTATTATTATTATTATTAGCAACGCGTCTTACTAACCATTCGGGTTATACGCACTTACGTAAATGTGTAATGGTAGAGTGATTGTGAGATGAAATGGAGGACCTAAAGTTTAACGTGGGATCCGAACCACGGTGGAGGTCTGGTATTCCACACAGTCATAAATTGTGATTAATATACGTCTTGTCAGAGGTGAAGGAAGGGTTTGGTAATCAGATAAATCTGTACCGGGACCGAGGATTGAACCCTGGACCCCCAGTTCAGAAGTTCAACACCTTACCCCTAGACCACGTCACCTTCACCTTATATCATTTAAATCTATCAAACTACCTGTAAACCATAATTATATTATTTTTATCCCACCATTTTATTACCCATTTGTGTTACACGCTTATATAATAATTATGTCAATGAGTTAAGGATGAGTAAGGTTGAATTTAGAGTACGTGTATCCACATTTGCGTCGGGATCAAATCACGATCCCTCCGTCACCGGCGGTTTAGTCTATTGCGAGATTAGCACCTTAAACCATGCGAATGACTAAGCAGGTAAAATAATTATTCAGGGTACAGTATTTACTAAGAATTATTAATTAAATCTCATGATAAATACCAATACAGTTTATAGAGGGTTGAATACCAGTATTTCCACTCAGTGAACTTGGAGTAGGTGACGATAAATGGCAGTGCTACAAGAAGTCAGGAATGCCAGGCCTCCACCATGGTTAACTGTTAAACTGTAGGTCCTTCATTTCATCTCACAATCACCCCACCATTACACATTAACGTAAGTGCGTATAACCCGAACGGGTAGTAAGACGTGGTGCTAATAATAATAATAATAATAATACAAGAAGTCAAAGTTGACACTATGCGCCTGGGGGGTAGGCAACACACCAATCTTCCATACACAACAAGTGGAGTAAATGATTACATGTCTAGGCATTAAATTGCCTTACAACAGGTTCATATAAGGAATGACAGGTTTTATCAAAGATATGGTTATTGGCCGTGACAATTGCCGATTTTGATAGAGCAGAGGTATCTCTAATGAGGAAGTCAATTAATTTCTTATTGGGATGTACGCACTAGCAGCCGAACATCCCTCAGCTGCTCACAGTGCCAAAGGTTTATGTCTCGTATAGCCGCCATTTGGCGTCGCCAACCCCAAGTACATTTCGTGGAAATACTTATCTTGTACTCCCTACAACCTGTTCTATTTTTTAATCTGTAGATCTGAAGAGATTTGTTTGATTTAAAATAATCTGTCAGCTGGGATAACTTATAACAGTGATCCATCAATATAACTATTTTAACAGGAGGATTTAACCAGCCTCGTGGTGTAGTGATCGGTTCACCTGGCCACAAGTCCCGAGATCGTTTTCCGACTCATAATCCAGGTATTTTTCCTGAAAAAGGAATTACATCAACGGTCACCAGGGTTTGGTTAGTTAATCTTAAGTTAGGTTTAAGTGTTTCGACTAGTTCCACACCCTAATACTATCACCATCACCAAACTAAGCTATGAATGATGTAGCCCAAACGCGTAGTTTTATATTAGTGACTTAATAGAGATCACATAAGTTGGTTTCCAATCATTGTCTTAAACCTAATTTTAAGGTGCACTATTAACGATTAGGTGTCATATCAAATGTCTTGTCAAGATGCAGCCAATTATCTTCCATCAACTGTTTGATTTTCCAATCATCATGTTGATGGGTAAAATATCCTATAAGTTTAAATAACTGAATTAGTGTTTGCATATTTATTTTAGTGATTAACAGTAAATTGGGTTGATATATATTTATTATGTCTTATTTTCAAGGATAATAGTGTAAATTATGACATCTTCAAATTAATTTTTCAAGCATACAATGCATTTATAGAAAATAGTCTAGATCCAAAGCAACTTCAGGAATAGAATAACTTTTCTTTAATCATAGAGAAATAAAATTATATAATTAATTTTATAATCTAGCTTAGGGGTTTCCAACTGGTGGCCTGCGGACCACACACGGCCCGCGAAAGATTTTAAAAAAACAAGAAAAGATACGAAAAATATTTTATTGCTCGTTCGAAAGATTTATTAATTTTCATACAGCAGAAATGAACAAACGAAGTTGAGAAAGAATTAATAGTCAGCTGTTCTACAAGCAACGCGCCACATCGCACAGTGCAAGAAGGACCCGGCAAGAGTAGTTGGGCCCCTCCACTGACCTCTCACCCATTCACTCACGTAACAAGAGACTCGCCTGGCAAGGCTTGCTGGCCACTCCTCCCATCTCCACTCACTCTCAGTCACGCTTTTTTGACGTGTAGTGAAGTTTCACATGTTACTGTCCATTTTGAAGGCTTTGTTTTTTGTTTAGTGTCTTTTACGTGAATAAAAAATTAGCGGAAACTCAAAGAAACGCACAAATGAAAAGGAAAAGAGAATTTACAAGGAAAGCTGGGAGAATGACTATTTGATTACTAACAACAGTGGGAAGCTTAAGTGCTTGGTATGCATGCAAATTGTGTCTGTACCGAAGGAGTACAATGTTAAACGACACTACTCAACAATGCATGAGAACAAGTATGCAACATATAAAGATGAAGTTCGACATGCACTGGTTACAGCATTCAAAAATAATTAAAACAACAAGCAGGTATGTTTAGTAAAATCTTACAAAATTAGTCATCTTCTCTGTACGCCTCCTACGCACTGTCGTTTGAACTTGCAAAGAAAAAAAAAAGAAAAAAAGCTTCACTGAAGGCAGTCTGGTTATAAAGTGTGATATGGAACTGGCAAAGGCTTTTAGAGATGCTAAAATGGCTGAGAAATTTGAATCAGTGCCACTTTTCAACCAAACTGTACAGAGAAGGGCCATTGATATTGGAGAACAAGTAGAATAATCGTTGATTAGATTGGTTCAAAAAAGCACGCATTTCTCGCTATGCCTTGAAGAAAGCACTTACCAGTCAGATATCAGTCATATATCAGTCAGCTATTAATATTAATTTTGTATGCACCACCTTCGAAAACTTCAGCAGTAAAGAGGAGCTATTTGATATCTGCCCTCTTTAAGAAACAACAAAAGGGAGGGTCATTTATGATGTTAAAAAAACTGTCGACAGAGTTGGGGGATACAAAAAATGTTTAGCCATTGTAACAGACGGAGCGCCAGCAATAACAGCGGAGAAGAGGAGATTGAAGGAATTGCTAAATGAAAATGACGTAACTTATCCTATGATCCACTGTATCATTCACCAGGGAGCGTTATGTGGAAAATTAATGAAAAAAACTACAGTTTTTAAACTTGTGGTTAAAATTATTAATATGTTAAGAGGTGAAAATCGAGCCTTTTTGCATAGACAACTAAAGCAGTTTTTACTGGAGATTGAGGCAGAATATGGAGACCTGCTGTTGTACAATAATGTAAGATGCTGACTGCAGGGAAGTGCCTTGAACGGTTTTTTGCTATTCACAAGGAAATCCCTGAATTCCTTAATAAGTTTGTCTCGTCTGATACCACAGAACTAGAAGAAGAAATTTAAAGCCCAGAATTTTTAAAGCAGTTAGATTTCCTAGCAGACATGACAAATCACCTTAACACCTTAAACCTGAGTCTTCAAGGAAGAAACCAGGTGCCATTAGATATGGTGAGAATTGTAAATGGATTTCGAAACAATTTTAAAAAATTCGAACGTTCTTTGTAAAACAGTGAATTGACACATTTTTTTTGCAGTCTACAATTAGCGGTAAAGAAAGGCTAGAAAACTATAGATTTTTCAGATCTCAGTTCACACATTCAAGAGATCATTGAATATTTCAACAGACGATTCAAGGAAACTGAAACACTGAAAAGCAGTGTACAGCTTTACATGAATCCTCTAGGTGATACAATCAAGGAAAAGGAACAAGAACCAAACCTACAGCTTGAACTGTGTGATCTACAAGCCGATACGTTCTTACTGACAGACAAGAAAAGGGATCACATTTTTTAAACTGCTATCCAACGAAAATTAACTGAAACTTAAGACAATTTGGACTAAAAATGACTTCAATGTTTGGGAGCACGTACATATGTGTTTTTTCTTCTATGAAATTCATTAAAAATCGGTCCAGAAGTCAACTTGCAGATTCTTCCTTGCTGCATCTTTCGAGATTAGCAACAACAGAGCTGGATGTGGACATTCGTTCATTGTTAGATGCAGCTGATCAACCACCGTACTCCCATTAGATTGTCCTTTTTTAAGTTTAATTTTAACTACATTATTAATTTCAGTTTGTTTTTAGGTTATTTTTTTTCTTTGTGCCATTTGTCAAATATTAAGTAAAATAAACTGACTTTGTTGAGTGCTCTTCTTCAAAATTCAATTGTTTTGGTTATAATTGTTTTTGTTTATTTTCAATTTAACTCTTTTATGCAATTGTAAAATGGTGTTTTAAGCAACAAAAATTATTAAAATTTTTCTTCAATTAAACTATGCATATTATTTAATACTGGTACCTCTGCTATATTTGCAAAATTTTACAAAAATTGGCCTTCTATTAAAGTGTGGCCCGCAATCATGCCTAAGGTTTCCAATGTGACCCTCGAGCCCTTACGAGTTGGAAACCCCTGATTCTAGCTTGCTTATAATTTGTTTAAGTAAGATTTACATCACAAGATAAAGTTGGATTCAAGAAAATTAAACTAACAAAAAAATACCCCCAAATCCAACATTATGCACACATTTATGTCATATATCAATCAATTTTTCCAAATAAAGCATTTTTTTCAGTGACATAATGCTTGTTTTTCTTTATTATTTGATCAAATCCATTATAAGTTGTTCGGAGATTTATATCCCTGGCTAACTTTGTTACAACCAAACTGTTCTTTATTTAGAATTAAACTGATTGGCCCTTCGGTGAGTGAAGAATCAATTTTATATTCGTGCAACAGGTCCTAAAATTTCTCTTAATGTGCTATTATTACTAGATAGTATCAATATTTATAAAATAATAAAAATCGAGCCCGCATTTGTTGTAGAATGGCCTAACACGTCACACTTGTGTTGGACTGGATTGTAGTTATGAGGAGATAAAGGTTTGAATCCTGGTAGGATTTACTTTTTAGAGAGGTATTTCCTAAATGGCTTTCCACTCTTCCTACAAGAAAATGTGGGTAAATTTTATCTAAAATTTTACTTTCATCAAACATATTCCACTATCTTAATTAATGTATGCACATACCCTTTTTATTGGCTGCATGGTTTAAGGCGTCACTCTCACAATAAAAATTTTAGCACTCTGTTTCTTGTTCGGGTTATTCACCTATTTACCAATTACACTTGTGTGTTAGGGATTAGGGAAGGTTATATTTTGAGTAATTATACCCGAGTTTGCGTGGAGGAAGAGTATAAAATCATTTAGGAATAATCAGTCTCAGTGCACTCATTTGGGATCTAACCCTGATCTCCCTTTCTTTGGTGGTCCAGTCTATTGTGATGGTAGCGCCTTATACCATGCAGCCACCAGAGAGTGTTTCTCGCAGTAGACTGAGCTGCCGATGACGGGGAGATCAGAGTTATAATTGCATTGGGTGTACAGAGGGTGTTTTCCTCAAATGGTTTGCCACTTTCTCTCCACTCAAAAGTAGGTACACTTTCAATAAACTCAACCTCCCTCATCCTAAACATATTAGCCCGACAAAGCAGGCTTACATATGCGTAGAACTAGAATTGGTGGTAAGACGTGGTGGAGGGAGAAATAGATTGTCGTGTAAATGTGCATCTTGAAATTAGGTGGGCAATAAGAGCCCAGCAATATCCTTATAGTTGGGGACTCTACTGTTGCTCATACCACTCACGCATGGGCGAATCCAGATCATTTTCATAGGGGGGTCATAATTATAAATAACATAGTTACTTACAATGTTGAATTTCTGTTTAGAGCCATTTAATACTTTCTCATTCATATTTAATCTTACGTAGATTTTAAACTATGGTCATCCTACCCAATTTTTTTTTAAATCAGATAGTTTTTATAAGCCATTTAGAGTTGCCCGCTTTCAACAATTTTAAAAAAAAGTGTTCATTCTAGAAGCTATGAGTAGCATTTGCCTTGATTTTTTTTAATTAGATTAATTTACAGGCCATTTAATATATTCCTCACTCAGACATTTTTGAAATTTGGATGCCCCTCAAAGCTATTTAGAATTATTCTCACCTTAACTTTTCACTATAATTAGATAAATTTAGAAGATATGCTTTGAAGTGGTCTTCCACCGACAACATTTTTTAAATTGAATTATTTCAGAAACTAGGCTATTTTGAGTGGTCCTCGCCTGAAAATGTTTCAAAATGGCATGCATATAGAAGCTATTTAAAATTGTCCTCCCCAAGACATTTTTGAAACTTGGATGACCTAGGAAGCTATTTAGAGCTTTCTTCCCTGATTTTTTCTACCAGTTAGATGCCTCTAGTCGTTATTTAAAGCGGTCTTCTGCAGCAAATTTTTGACAATATAATTAATCTAGAAGTCGTTTGAAGTTTGTTATACGGCCATGTTTCAACTTCATATTCAATAATATCAAAGGATTTGAAATATATCTAGGGGGAATTTATTCCAGAGAGGGGTAAATTATTTCAAGGGGGCAGAGTCCCCCACAGTTCCGATGCTCCTGCTGTCCAATAATACTCTATATTTGGTGTTCGTGGATGAACTGCTCTCAGACGATTATTAGTCTTCTTTGATGTGTGGTAGTTTCCCTTCTCTATGCGGACCAATCTTTGTTACTCCTATGCACGACAAATATTCTTATATGAAAACAAATATTCTTTTCACACTTGGCGTGAGTCATATCGAACATGGGTTAATCATGGACGAATAACTCACGTGTGGACCCGGCTTAAGAGGTGTCTGCGCGTTAACAGATTAAAAAAAGTGTATAATTTATCCATGTTGTATTTTCTTTTTAAAATTTCAACTTTAATTTTATTTGTTTTATAATTTTATAACTTTAACAGAGGGGTCAACTGACCCTTCTACACCCCTCCCCCCCCCCCCGTGAATCTGCGTCTGCACTCACGGTAGCGTTGTAACAACTCTATCAGAAACAAATTGTATTTGACCACCAAGTTCCCTTGATTGTTACAGTTGTGGATGGTATACTGGATGGTCAAGGACCACTCCTGATGCTGGAACCACCACCAAGACTTGAGTTCTCCAACAACTCCGGCGGGCGTCTCGACTGCAGCGCCAGAGGTAGTCCCACCCCGAACCTCCAATGGATGATGGCCGATGGTTCCCCTGCTTCTACCGTGACCGGGCTGCGCTACCAACTGTCCAACGGAACTTTAGTCTTCCCGCCGTTCAGCGCTGCAGATTTCCGGCCCGATGTCCACCACGCCATCTACCGGTGTGTTGCCAGCAACTCTTTGGGTCGCGTCATTAGTCGAGACGTGAGGCTTCGGGCCGGTGAGTTGGCAATATCGTTTTATTGTGTCTACAGTATCTGAGATATTGTTACTGGGTCTGCAGTATCTGAGATATTGTTACTGGGTCTGCAGTATCTGAGATATTGTTACTGTGTCTACAGTATCTGAGATAATGTTACTGGTTCTGCAGTATCTGAGATATTGTTATTGTGTCAGCAGTATCTGAGATATTGTTACTGGGTCTGCAGTATCTGAGATATTGTTACTGGGTCTGCAGTATCTGAGATATTGTTATTGTGTCTACAATATCTGAGATATTGTTACTGGGTCTACAGTATCTGAGATATTGTTACTGTGTCTACAGTATCTGAGATAATGTTACTGTGTCTACAGTATCTGAGATAATGTTACTGTGTCTACAGTATCTGAGATAATGTTACTGGTTCTGCAGTGTCTGAGATATTGTTACTTGGTCTGCAGTATCTGAGATATTGTTACTGTGTCTGAAGTATCTGAGATATTGTTACTGTGTCTACAGTGTCTGAGATACTGTTATTGAGTCTGCAGTGTTTGAGATAGCGTTACAGTTCAAGTACCTGGGAAGTCTGTTGACAAAGGATGCCCACTGCACCAAGGAAACTAGGTCAAGGATCACCAAAGCCAAAGAAGATTTCAACAAGAAGAGGTTACTGCTGACCAGCAAGTTGAGTTTGGAACTGAGGAAGAAACTGATGGAATATACATTTGAAGGTGGAGCATTGCACTGTAAGGAGAAGAAACTTGGACTCTCAGGAAGATGAAAGAGAAAGACTTGGAGAGCTTTAAAATATAACACTGGATAATACTTGAGAAAATCAGGTGTACAGACAGGGTGTCAAATAAAGAAATTCTTAAAAGAGTGGGTGAGATGAAAACCATTTTGGATGTAATTCTTCCTTAAGAAAACAAAATTGATTCCACATATCCTTAGGAGTAAATGTTTTCTCACGTCATAGAAGGAAAAGTTGAGGGGAAAAGAAGCTTAGGAAGAAGGATGATTCTAAGGTTTGATGACTTGAAGGAAAGAAGAAAATTCTGGGAGCTATAGGAGGAGGAAGAGAACAGGGCGCATTAGCGTTCTAAGTTCACTTACCAGAAGTATGGACCTATCGTAAGACAGAACACATAGTAATAATAATAATACATTATAACACTTGAACAAAAGGAATCCGGTGTGCAGTAAAAAAATAGAATTATTTGTACTCCTTACAGGATAGTTTCTCGTTTATCCATGGAATTCAACGTTGTGGTCAATAGGTAGGGAGGCATTTAACAGGTGAAACTTAATTTTTTTCTCTCAGAGAGACCGGTTTAAATCCTTTTCAATTTAGATTTTAATAAAAAGCAGTCAAGGTATAATATGTCTTTGTTTATTTCTTTATATTTTATTGATTTGAACATCTCAAATTTTCGGGTCTCCTTTATTTCCTTTCGTTCTCTCTCTCTCTTTGCCTCGATTTAGTAAATCACTCTGTTTCTCATAGTTTAATTATCTCTCTAGCTTTTAATTTAAAATTTTAATATTTATTTTCTCCGTACCCCCCAGTATTTCTCATTCTATCTCAGATATGGACAACTTTCTCACTTATTTCTATCTCTTCGATTCTCTTGTTCTAGCTAACTTTATTTCTACCTTCAGCCATCAACATCTTCAACAGTAAAATAAATGAGCACAGCACCAATTATTAAGAGGAAAATTCAATATTGTGCTTCAAAAATGTCCCTCCAATAATCCTGAATAAACTTGCCTTGAAAGGAAATTCAGGTTCTTTTGGTACAAGGAAAAATTGAAAGAATTATTACTATCAGCACAGCGTCTTACTACCCGTTCGGTTTGTACGCTAATTGAAAGAATGCTTTAAAAAACCTATTTGGAAGGTGTGGCGGATATTGGCCTAATATTTAATGGGGGCAAGTGGGGGAAAACATTAATTTGTTCAGTACAGGGTAGGTTAAGCTAGTCCTCTTGTCATGTCTTCCTTTTAGACAATTGATAATTAAGTTTAGGTGGTTCTAAGCGAAGATAAAGTGTGTTTGGGAATATTATTATTTCTTTTTAGAAGATTCTCCACATTTTACTACCCGTCCACATATTTACACTAATGGGGTAGTGATGAGGAAGGTAGAATAGTACCATGCTCCACGTCTTACTACCCATCAAGAATATCCACATATTTACACTAACGGAGGTAGGGATGAGGTGAGTAGAATTTATGAGTAGGTTAACCTGAAACAGTATGAATGGAGAGCGGGAAAGCATTTAGGTGGAAAACACTTTAATTGTATTGTTGTCTAAGACTAAGGCGTCACTCTAGATATAGGCTGGACTGCTGATAGTGGGGAGATCTTAGTTTGAATCCAGACTAGTTTTACTTATAGGGTTGGTTACCTAGGTAAATCTGTTTTCTCCTTCCGCGTGATTTCGGATTCTATTCCTCTAAATTCAACCTTTATCATTACTGAGAGATTAACGCAATCAATGTATATGCTAAGGTGACTTGGCGGTCTAGGGTTAAGGTGTCGAACTTCTGTGCTGGGGGTCCGTGGTTCAATCCTCAGTCCCGGCAAAGATTTATTTAATGGCCAAACCCTTCCTTCAACTCTGACAAGACGTGTATTAATCCCCACTTGCGAATGTGGGGAATGCCAGGCTTCTACCATGGTTCGGATTCCACGTTAAACTGTAGGTCCTCCATTTCATCTCACAATCACCGTACCATTACACATTAGCGTAAGTGCGTATAACCGGACCGGCTAGTAAGACGTGGTGCTAATAAAAATTATAATAATAATGTTTATGCTTATAGGCCAAAGGGTAATAATACGTGGTGCTAATATATGTACTTATTATTTGAGTAAAATGACTCAAGTTTATTTAGTAATTTTATATCTTTAATGCTGCTTAGCGTAATTATAGTACAGTTTACAATATTTTAATTTGTTTTCTTTACTGTTGCAGTTAAGTTTGATCTAATATATTTTGCCAGGACTTTTAAGTATGCTGTGTGTGGACCTCGTTTGAATTTCACTGCTAATTTAACTTTTCATAACTACAAGTGAAGTAGTTTCTTCTCATTTAATTACTGGCTTAAAAAAAATTACGTCACTTATAAATTAAAAATAGTATGTATCCGTATAAAGTTTTAATTGATGATAAATCACTACCAAACCTTTTAGTTTGCAAAAAAAAAATGAAAAAATAGTCTTCATTAATTTTTTTAAAATAATATTCAAGAAATAAAGGAAATAATTAAATACCCCCAAGCCCTGGAACAATTGATATTTATTGCTTGACAAATAATTAGTTCTTAATTTGGCAGAAGATTAGAACAGAAAAACAAATCTTAATTCCAAACAAATTAAAAGTACCATACGTGTTATACACATACACAGGTGTAACATAACATGTGGGACCCTCTTCATAAGTGGACAAGAGACATAAAAACCATTATAAAAGTTATTATAAACATGTGTCCCGTTTTACCTTGTTTCAGAGATATAGCCATATTCGTACTCTAGTGGAACTGCTCAACATTAAATAATTAATTATTAGCACCGCGTCTTACTACCCGTTCGGGTTATACGCACTTACGCTAATGTGTAATGGTAGGGTGATTGTGAGATGAAATGGAGGACCTACAGTTTAACGTGGAATCCGAACCACGGTGGAGGCCTGGCATTCCCCACATTCACAAGATGTCTTGTCAGAGGTGAAGGAAGGGTTTGGTAATCAAATAAATCTGTGCCGGGACCGAGGATTGAACCCCGGCCACCAGCACAGAAGTCTGACACCTTACCGCTAGACCGCCAGGTCACCTCTGAACATTAAAGAAAGTGCTCAAAATGACCACCTTTGGCTTGAATCTAAGCCTGCAATTATTGTTGTCGTAGAATGCCGATGAAGGGGATTCTTGGTTCTATCCCAGTCGGATGTACAGAGGGTGGTATTTCCTAAACTGTTTTCCATCCTTTCCCCATGAAATTGCGGGTACGCTTCCTTTAATTGAAACTTCCTAATACCTGATTCATCAGTACAATTAGTACAAGCGTAAAATACAAATTGTTAGTAAGACGTGGCACTTTTTTAAAAAAAGACATCGATAATGATATAAGAACATTTTAGTTAGAAGTGGTTCTCAAAATGGGTTCCGTTGGCACCCGAGGGTCCCTGAAGCTTATAAAGGGGGACGAAGATATCGTCCAAGGAATTCGTGACATACCTTTATATATTTTGTAGATATTATAACATGTGATATAAAAGGATAAATCACCGATATATACTAAATAAAATGGAGATGGCTCCCCATATTAAAGCCTGGCAATAAAGTGAGACCGAATAGTGGAGGGTTGGCCACGCCCCTTGTGCCCCCATTTTTTAGAAGGGCATTTGGAAATTCCATTTTATATTAGTTTTCTCGTCAGCCAACACAGATAACACTAAGAAATAGCACTGAAACATTTGATGCCATTTCCAACCACTTATTTGTACGAGCAATCCTGTTCTGTTCTTTGTGGTATATATAAATAAAAAGTGAAATGAAGTCGTCTTAGTGTGCAATAAGTCTTAAGGAGATAGTCAATAAAATTGTTACAGAATTTAATGATATTTTAAAGTTACACAATAAGTTCAATTCCTCACATAAATTATCACTGATTATAAGTGTACAAATAAAATTCATATATTTTATTTTAATTTATATTGTAGTTATATTTACAATAAAAATGTTGTATGGCCACCTTATCCTTATAATTTACTTTAAATTCATGAATATCTCATTTTTTTTAAATCATTTACCCTACATCAAGAGGGCCACGAATCAGCTATTGCGTGGTTAGAGGGTCCACGTGAATAATAAGATTGAGAACCACTGTAATTTAGTGAAATCACTTGGCTGTAGTTTGAAACCAAGGTCAAACAGGACACATGCTTATATGAACTTCTTCCATTGTTTTTGTGCCTCCATTCCACCGATTTTTACGGTACAGCTTGTATATTCATTACGCTAATGCGCAGGTGAGGTAAGGTTGGGAAAGGAAAAATTTAGATGAAATGTACCCCCATATGAATGTAGAGGAAGTGGGTAAACATTTAGGACAAAAACCACTTTAATACACATTACCGAAATTCGACACCCGATCTTCCCATCAATAATAAACCAGACTAAATTTTTTAGTAATATTGATATTGTGCATCTGGGTTACATCATTCGTAACTCAGTTTTAGGAAAGATTAGCACGTACTAATGTACCGTTGTCCAGGGGACGCCCGAATGTACTAATCGTACATTCATTCTGTGGAGGCTCTTTCCATGTCACGATGAGATGAGGTGAGGGTGATAGTGAGTATTAGGGTGATAGTGAATATGAGGGTTTTAGTGAGTATGAGGGTGATAGTGATTATGAGGGTGATAGTGAATGTGAGGGTGATAGTGAGTATGATGGTGATAGTGAGTGTGAGGGTTTTAGTGAGTATGAGGGTGATAGTGATTATGAGGGTGATAGTGAGTGTGAGGGTGATAGTGAGTATGATGGTGATAGTGAGTGTGAGGGGGTGAACCCAGTGGAGACACTTTAACCTAACTTATTCTTAGCTAACCAAACACTGGTGACTGTTGAAGTTATTCCTCTTTCGTCGAAAATACCCAAGTTACCAGCCGTAAATCAAACCCGGGACCCCTAGGCTCGTCGTATTCAGGTGCACCGAACACTACACTACGGGGATGATTACTAAATGAATTTGACTAATAGACCGGGTCTCCACCGATTAAGGTTAAACTTGTATTAATCTCAACAGATAAAGGAAGCTGACAGCCTCAATGATCCTGAGATAAAGGTCTCGCCTCATGAATATATGGTAGCTAATTCAAACCCAGTTGAGGTTGAAGGTTTTTTTTCTACACAGAAAATGTAAATCCGCATCACAGCTTCCTTAGGATAGTAAATAAAGCCTTCAGCCCCATGTTAATTGTGGCAGGTAAAAGAGTTCAGGAAAGTGGGATATGAGATACATTTCCGGCAAAATTTGTAGGCTCTCTTTAGCTCACTCATAGAATTCTGCGCAGAAATCAACGGGAAAGTACTTCCCTTCACGACTTCCCTAGTGCATGTGTGGTTTCTCTTTGATGGAATGGGTGGGTCTGACTAACCGGCCGATGGGACCAATTGTGCGGGATGCTCAGGCTATATGAGGCTAGAACATCAGGAACCATCTTCATGTTGAGGTTGAATACTCACCTAAACCAAGCTATCTAACATACCTGGACTATTATATTTGTTATACACGGCTTTAGCCGTATCTAACAATCATATTCTTTAAATTAAAAACGACATCTGGATAAGGTAGTTGAAGCCACGACCTTTGTCTTAGCACATAAATACCCGCCTCGGTGGCGTAGTTGGCTAACGCGCTAGTCGTGTTGAACTCGACTGCTGAGGACGGGGAGAGCAAGGTTCGAATCTCGGTCGGGCGAACTGGGGGTGGTTTTTCCTAAATGGTTTTCCACTCTCCCTCCACACAAATGCGGGTTCACTTCCTTTAATTCAACCTTCCCAAATCCTAATCCATTAGCGTAATTAGTACTTAAAGCGTATAAACCGAACGGGTAGTAAGACGCGGTGCTAAATAATAATAATAATAATAGTAATTAGCGCATAAATGCTCTTAACAATGAGCTATCCAGGAGTCGTACCTTACTCGGCGTCACTCTTCACTAATATTTTAATTAGTTCCTGGTATAGAATCTACTATTATTGACGTAACTGAATATAAGATTAAGGTTTTAATGGAAGGTACAATTTCACTTCAAGCATCACTTTCTATAGAGTAAAGAATTTAAAAAAGTAATGGGTCGCAGCCAAAAGAAATTAATTACTTAACTTATCTGTTCAGTCTTGGTTGATCTGTGATAAAAAAAAAAAGTATAGGAAAAGCAACACTTGCAAAATCCTTTTTCATTTTGTTGGTCATAAAGAACTCTAGACCTCTTTTGAAATCTGTTTATGGTAAGAATGCTTTTGGAGAAGCACAGATGAGTCCCACAAATACTTTAATGTATTTAAGGAACGTAAGCAAGCTTCAATTTATGGAATCAACCATTTGTTCCAGACAACAAGTCAATTTAAAGTGAATGTTTATGTTTTACCTACAGAAAGTATTCAAGGGCTTATAAACACCATTTATTGAGAGCTAAATAATTTTTGATCCACACAAGGCAAAAATATTTGATGGACGTACAGAAAATCGTCAGCTATAATTGACCGATCAAATGATCGCAAACTATCATACAACGCAGCCATCTCCGACTCAGGAGGGATTTATCATGCCAATAATACAACAATTGTACAAACATAATAATAATAATCGACTTTAACGGTGAAGTTAAGGCTGCTGCCTTTTCTTACACTTAACCAATACAATTAAACTGAAGTTTAACAAAATAATATATATAAAAACACACAAAAAGTATTTTATTTAAACTAGAGCTAAACTACACCAGGATTACGTACCACGCGCACACACACACACACACACACACACTAAGGTGTGATTACGTCTCACCCCTCTCAATCTAAAGAATGAGCTTCCACACGCAGATTATCTGTGACTTTTCGTTTGAAACCATTCAATTCTAATATATTTACATCGTTGGTTAGGGTATTCCATGAACGAGAAGCTGAAACAGTGAAAGAATTTGAGTAATGATTGGAATTATGAAGAGGAATGAATAAAATTGAGTTTTCTTGTGATCGAGTGTTGAAATTATTAATAGGGTTGAGTGAGCGAATACGTGAAGAAAGGTATTGTGGGGAGTTGGAAGTCAATAGTTTCTTTATGATTGTCATCGAGTGTATATCCCAAATGAATTAAATCGCAAAGCTTTCGTAGTTGTTGAGAATGCTTATAGCTGCATCTAAACACAGTGTGTATTTTAATTAGTGTCAAATTTTCTAGAGGTCTATTCTCATCAACCAAACATTAAGAAAAGTTCATACAAGCATGGTTTTAGAAACGCTTAGTATTGGAATTATTAAAGGTTTCCTTCAAATATCGATCGATCGAGGGGGATCGGTCACCAACTTTGAACCCAATGAATTTTTTTTTAAATATCTGGGGATAATTTTATAAGTCCATTCTTTATGCAACTCCTTTACATGATGTTGAAGTTTCGAGAGAGCGCATCGTAAATGTATTTGAAGAAATATGTAACGCCTAAATTGTATTTAACACAGTACGACAAAGATTGGAACGCGGCTTAGAAGTTGTATCGAAGAAGAAAGACACAATTTTTATAACAAAATGTTTTGTCTTATGTTTTCATTTGTTTCTGTTAAATTTTGTCTAGTTTAATTGCGTTATTTCTTCTGTTGGATTGCTTATTAATTACACAGTAAAATTCCTCCTACCTATGAAACTAGGCGTTTTTAGATCCATGTTCGTATACAATTTTTCTTAATGTTGGTTGGATGGGAATATGTCCTTAGAATATTTGACACTAATTAAAATACACCCTGTAATATTTTTTAAATTGAAAATTGACACCTAGACACGGGAATCTGATAGTTCACGATCATTCGAACGTTCAATTGTATCACGATCAATTTTATAAGGTCGGCATCCATTTAAATCTCTAAAGTATATTATTTTTTATTTTATTATCACAATAGACCAGCTGACAAGACGTGTATTAATCACAACTTCTGAATGTGAGGAATGCCAGGCCTCCACCGTGGTTCGTATCCAACGTTAAACTGTAGGTCCTCCATTTCATCTCACAATCACCCTACCATTACACATTAGAGTAAGTGCGTGTAGCCCGAACGGGTAGTAAGACACGGTGCTAATATTAACTACAATAGACCAGCCTCGGTGGCGTAGTTAGCTAATGCACTAGCTTCAAGTTGAGTTAGACTGCTGAGGACGGGGATATCAAGGTTCGAATCTTGATCGGATGAACTGGGGATGTTTTTTCCTAAATGGTTTTACACTCCCACTCCACGCAAATGCAGGTCCACTTCCTCTAAATTCAACCTTCTAAATTTCTAATTAATTAGGATTTAAGCGTATAGCCCGAACGGGTAGTAAGACGTGGTGCTTAAAAATAATAATAATAATAAGAAGAAGACTAATCACAATACTTTCTCTAGCTAAGGGATCACTAGAAAGTAAAAAAAAACTTATGCATGGGATATGTTACCAATCTAAATATATATATCTGACAGAGACGGCTTGTCTGATTACTTTATTGGTTTACCCTACAAACACGATTATTTAATTGCCTCGTAGTATTGATATTTCCTGGATATGTTAGAATAATTGGATACAGATATTTTTCTCGTTAGTTTTCCTTTTATTGTTAATTTCATATATTTTTGTTACTAAAAATTTGATCCCGTTCTTTTGTTACCTTTGATATACTTGCTTGACCGGGAGCTGAATGTGCTTTTGATGTGTGAGTGTGTGTGTGTGTTTTTTCCTTCCCCGGGGGCATTTTTGCCCAAATGGTTAACTTCAGTAACAGCAATCGGAACTAAGGATGGGAAAAAAAATGGAGAGGAAGGTGTAAGAGGAGGTACAATAGAACCCTCAGGTGTTTTCTAATAACATGGAGCGGAATAGTATGTAAGGTCCGTTCACATAAATGTGAAACTCATTGATTACTCTATCAAGCGAGTTGATATTACTAAAATATTCAAATAATATATGGCCACTGTAACATTTTTAAACTGTGCTACTAAAAAATGTGAGAATATTTTTTTTTACTTTAATTTAAAATAAGCTATAAGAGAGCATATTTAGTTTTAGATAACGATAAATTAAAATACATAAAATAGTTGTATGGTGGTCACAAGCTACCCACTATTATAATATCAACAACACAAATATAATGTGGTAGAAACTGAAAAAAAAAAAAAATTCGCCATCTCTTTGTACCAGTCTTGGATATATTCATACAATAATTATGTTAATCAGGTAAGAATTGGGAAGCTATAACTTTAGATAAAATGTACCTCCATTTGCGTGAAGGGAGGGGGAGAACCACTTAGAAAAAAAACCTTTTCAGTATAACTGATCGGGATTTAAGATCCAAATTGGTGACCTGGCGGTCTAGGGGTAAGGTCTCAGACTTCTATGCTGGCGGCCGGGGTTCAATCCTAGGTCCCGGCACAGATTTATCTGATTACCAAACCCTTCCTTCACCTCTGACAAGACATCTTGTGAATGTGGGGAATGCCAGGCCGCCACCGTGGTTCGGATTCCACGTTAAACTGTAGGTCCTCCATTTCATCTCACAATCACCCTAACATTACACATTAGCGTAAGTGCGTACAACCCGAACGGGTAGTAAGACGCGGTGCTAATAATAATAATAATAATAATAATAGTAATAATAATATCCAAATTCACCATCACTAACAAACAAGGAGGTCCGCCTAGTGTGCTATAGGTTCCAGGGTTGATTTCTGACTTTTATGAAAAAAGAATATAGTTAGTGAAATATGAGTTTACGCTTTCTCAGTGATGAGATAACAACCGCCGGGGGTTGTATGTTGTGTCTGTTCTAGATTTAAGTTAGTTTATAAGTCGTGTGCTGATATAATCTGTCGGTTCAGAAAGTGCAAGTTAAACACCCAAATAATATACAAATAAATGTTATTTTCCCTGCAGTCCCATTTTCACATGAAACGCCTTTCATAAATTAAAAACACATTAGTTTGTAGCAAAGATTGTTAGCATTTTACTAATAAGATTTTTTTCCCCAGCTATTGATAATATATATCAAAATCTACAGCTACAGATCACAAGACTTGACGTATGAATACTTGAATGTATATCTAGTAACTATTCTAGTTGTCTATATACATATTGGACTGTAGTTATTCTGTAAATTTTCCCTATAATGAATTCTTAGATCCTTTAATTAATCTCGTTTTGTATTTCTTGGATGACTATTGAATGAAAATCACTTGTCGGTAGTACTTGGATGTTCTCTTCTTTCAGTTATACTCTTAATAGGAAGGAGAGAATCTACTTTGTTTGACAAGAAATTTCTGAAATACACCTTGTGCAATCTCATTCGTTGTAAAGATGCCCTTCTAAAATTAACTAACTTTCCTGTACTCATTTGCAAAGCTAATAGTAGTCGTTTCCTGTTATTGCGTAAGGCCTGACGTCATTTTATTAAGAACCCATCTTACAGACAATTATCTGGTATATGCAGTAGCCCCATGACTTCTTTGGTGCTGACTGACAGCTCACAGCTGACTTCTGACAGTCAATATTTGGGTATATACCTAAATTTTGACTCTCAGAGGTGACAGCTGCTAAACACATGTTTTTGCAGATCATATTGTTCGGCGTAGGGATACATAATTTGGTCTGGTAACTTTTCAAAGCCGTCAACTGTCAGCACCAAAGAAGCCATGGGGCTACTGTAGCTTACATAAGGTATGTTAATATTGCGACCCTTGGAATTTTTAGCGAACCAACAATCAATGCGGCCAAATTAATATTTTGTAAACGTTGTAGAGGGATTAAAGTATTCGTGGATCGCTGATAAATGTATATGGGGTGCTGTGAGGAACGTTTGGTGTACAGATGGACAGTATGAATGCAAGAGTGCTGTTATATGCTGATGATACCGTATTATTGGCTGAAAAGGAAAGTGACTTGAAGAGTGCATTACATGGTTTGAATGTGGTAACAGGCAAAATGGATCTTCGTATAAATGTCTACAAAGCTAAGTTAATAGCTTTTTATAAGGGCGGATCATTAAATGATTGTCAACTTAGTATAAATGGAAAACTTTTAAGAAACGTAATTGATTCTTTGTATCTGGGCAGAAAGTTCTGTAAAAATGGAAGGATGGATGATTAATTGAACAGACGGGTGAATACATTTCGGAGAGTAGTTGTTTGTATGTGGACTATTGCAAAGAACGAAGTAGTATCGAAAGAGGCAAAGACGGCGTTAGAGTATATAAAAGTGTGTTAACGCCAACATTGTGGGTTGGATGTGAAGTGTGGATTTGTCAGGGGAAACACAAGAGCAAGGTAAATGCGGTTGGAGTGAGGTATCTAGGAAATGTTTGTGGAAAAACTCATATTAACATAGTCAGTAATGAATGGGTGTTGAAGGAGGAGTTTGGTTTGAAAGAGAATCCGATATTTCATTGGGAAAGAAGCATCTTACGTTGGTTCGGACATGTTGAAAGAATGAATGTGTATCGAGGGATGAAGTAATTATATGAAGGTAAAGTGTATGGAGCAATAGGAAGGGATAGACCATGTAAGACGTGGCTATATGTTGTAGGCAAAGGTGTGAAAAAGAGATATATTACAAGCTTTAAGAATAAAAGATCATGTATGACTAAGTGTAGTGTAGCTGTTGAAGCGAGGGGAATACCTATGCAATTATAGAGAAGTGTGGAGAAAGTTAGTGAAGATGAAATAAGTACGGATTTTTTTTATTTTTGATTCTTAGCTATATGCACAGTTTCTTCATATCCTGTAAGGGAACGTCGTGATTAGGTATGTATTTAGTTATAAATACGGTATTTCGGATTATTACATTTGGAATTTGGCTTCTATTTGGGGAAGTCTAACAAGGGAATTTGGTACATGAAATTATTAATTTTTACTCGCCAAAGGTTTATTCCAATTAATTGTCAAATTTCTGCACCAATTATGTGCAACTTTTGGAAGCACATAAATGTATGAACATTAATTGATCTCTCTTATCAACAAATAATAAGTTCCCTAGAAACCATAACTTAATGACATACATTTTTCATCACCTACGAAAGTGAGGTCATCATGAAGTATAAAGCCTATCATTCCACGTTAATTCTTTCTAGTCGAACTCATTACACCCTATATTTATCTTGAGATAGTTCTATCTAGTCTACCTCGTTACACCCTATCCCTATCTTGTACTAGGTCCATCCAGTCCACCTCATCACACTCTATCACTATCTTGAGCCAGTTTTATCCAGTCACAACACAAATAATTGATGTCATTTTTAGCATCACCTGAAAGTGAGCTAGGATCCCTCAATCTCACATACAGATTCCATGCCCATGAGCAATATTTACACACATAAACAAGCGAGGTCTGTGAAATGATTCTAGAAATGGTAGAATCCAATGATTAGATTTAATAATAGTTGGGGTAAAAAAATCTGTCTTTTTGGACAGTAACCGGTGTATTTGTTGGTGCACGAGGTCTGATATGGGTTTTCAGACCAATATGGGCTCTCCATTTTCATTTGTTATGCCCGTCTATCGCGCGTATTGCTTTTGGTGGAATATTTAAAACTGCGTAGATAGAAAACATATATGATCCATTACGTCACAGATTAACCTTATTTACCTGAGTAACTACACAAGGGGATTCATCCGAAATGTATTTACGTCAATCCAGTAGTTCACTACTTTTCATACACAATTTTACAATAAATTAATCCAAGGAAATTGAATCAAGTGTTAAAAATAGTTAAAAAAAATTATGCCTTTGAAAACAAATCTTCATTAAAAATACATTTTTTTATCAAATACAAAATGATTTATCTTGCACTTAATTAACAAACCTTTTGGTTATTGAAGTAAAATATTGGCATCATCGGGTAATTAATATTTGAAAGTGTATACATTTATACAGGGTGATTTGTAATTCGTGGACACGGACAGTATTACATGATTAGGTGGGTGGATATAAGTATAAAATACTTTTTTCAGAAAATTCATCCTTCCCTTATCTTTTAAGAAAAACGACATTAAAGTTAGAGAGTAGTGATGTGGCGACACTGTGCTTGAAACTTGCATCAAACGTATATTTTAGTTCACAGTAGGGTTCAAAGGTTGATGCTCGCATGGATATGCATTGCTCCATATGGTGTATGGATTAGGTGTGCACTCGGTGAAGAATATCGATATCAACTGTCGTTAACAGCCGCATGGATTCGTGCCACAATATCCTCGGACGGCTGCGGTGGGTCGTCAGGTGGATACACCAGAGCTTTTTAGGTGACCCTACAAGAAATAATCTAGGGGCGTGAGGTTCGGTGAGCTTGGTGGCCATTCCACCAGCCTCCCCCCGCTCGATCCACTGGTTGGACTTCATTAAGTAGCCGCCGCACTTGTACCCCATAGTGTGCAGGGGCACCGATACATTGATACCACATCCTCTGACGCTCAAGAAATGGCACGTCCTTCAGCAGCCTAGGTAAAACCATGTCAAGAAACAGAAGGTATCTGTTGGGATCCAAACGATCTAGTAGCAAATAGGGTCCCCACGATCGTGTCCCCGACAATTCCGGCACTAAACATTAATGTTTTCCGACAAAGCGATCAGCGTACACCAACGCCGCAGGTCCAGTTTCACTGCCAGATGCTCCTATGTTCATTACGATACCCCAGTATTCTATTTGTGTGTATTTCATTGCTGCTTACACAATACTGACCTCGCATTTCTGTATAAATCCTACCACCTGTGACTATGAAATGTCAGACACAGTGTTGCCACATCATGCTTCTCTAACTTTAATTTAGTTTTCCTCAAATAAGTATTTTTGACCTTATATAATCTGTTATTGTTGATAAATACAATAATTACATATTAGAAGGATAGGTAAAATATAAAATATAATCATCGATTATAAAAAACATTTATTTGGTAAAAATACAATATATTCACTTTATATTTGCTTAAATTTGTTTAGTGGTAGACAAAGGGAAGAATGATAAATATATAAGTAACAATTCATATTATATTAAGTTTTTATAAGATTAAAGTTTGAATCATATAAATTTAACGGAATAGAGTAAATTCTAATAATATTTTAAGACCCAATTATTTTTGTTTTTAATAAAATACGTTTTTACTATTTTGGCGAGGAATAAAAATTAATGTATCTGATGTGATACACACGATATAATTAATGTCAAGTTAATTTAGTCTGATTTTTAAATTATGGGGAGTTCGGGGTTTGAAATAGTATGTAGTATATCTACTAAGGGTGTTTTTTCTAAAAAAAATTACTTTCCTTCTACAAAGATTCTGGAAAAATTCCTTTAAATTTTATTTAGCTATTCCTACCCCAATGGTGTAAATAATAACCTGCATGGGCGGTTATATGCAGAAGGTGGACTTCAAATATAATTAAATGTTTTTTTTAATTAATTAAAGCTGAACATGAATTTTGAAACATAAGGATATTACATATGTCATTCCGTGCTAATTATCTTGATTTTAAAAGCCTGCAAGATTCATAATATGCATAACATAGCTTGGTTTGCGGCCCCGTGAGAGTAACTAAGAGAGTACTTAATTTGCACCAGCAGGCAATAATCTGCTTCCTAAAGCATTTATTTGTATAGGAGGAAGGGGGGGGGGGGTTGTGTGTAGACAAGGGGGAGTATGCCAATGCCTAAAAACATCTGTGTTCGCATCTGGGCAGGCCATTCTAGTCTTATATTGTTGAGGGTTGAATAGAATATATTACTTTAGAAATTATAAAAAGTTTACCAAAATTTTATTACTGTGGATAACCCGTATAGCTATAATGATATTAGAGTGGATTACAAGTAAAAAATACAGTCAGGATATATATGCTATTACGAGGTCAGTAATTTGCTAGCATCTCGCATGCTTGCCATGAATTTAAAATTAATAATATACAAAACCATAATTTTACTGGTTGTTTTCTATGTGTGTGAAACGTGGTCTCTTACCTTATATGACGAAAACCAATTTTGGGTGTTGGTGACCTGGTGGTCTAGGGGTAAGGTGTCGGACTAATGTTCTGGGGTCCGGGGTTCAATCCTCGGTCCCGGCAAAGATTTACATGATTACCAAATCCTTCCTTCACCTCTGACAAGATATGTATTAATAACAACTTGTGAATGTGAGGAATGCCAGGCCTCCACCGTGGCTCGGATTCCACGTTAAACTGTAGGTCCTCCATTTCATCTCACAATCACCCTACCATTACACAGTAGCGTAAGTGCGTATAACCCGAACGGGTAGTAAGACGCGGTGCTAATAATAATAATTTAGGGTGTTCAAAACTAAGGTTTTTAAGAAACTATTTGGTCGAAAAGGGAAAAAGATTTTTAATTCAGAGGAAATATACCCTAAACGAGAAAAAAAAGTTTAAGAAAAAAAAAACACCTTCAGTATACCTGACCGAAATTCGAACCCCGATATCCCCGTCGTAGGCAGTCCAGTCTATTGCGAGAGTGAATCCTTAGACCATGTGGCTATTGAAGCAAGGAGGGTCCATATTTTTAATCTTACGATAGAAAAAAAATATGTTTTAAACAAGACGCAAACATAATTTGTAATCGAAACGTTTGCCAGTTTTTGTCCAACAATGTCATCTGAGCATGAACTTGTCTTCAGAGAACGTGCCTATTTTCCAAGTCATCTTGTTTGCTGTCACCACTCAGAGACGTCTCAAAGAAAAACAAACCCTCCGCGCGAATCCTGTCTCTAAGCCAATGACGTGGGGAGAATATACGGTTTATCGGCAACAACTGGAATCTATATCCAACCCTTTGTTTCTAGAGTACTTTCCACTTAGAACGAAATCAATGAACGTTTTAGAGTATATTATATTTCTTAAGCTCGTAAGTGATTGGGTACTACATTAAGTGAACCGTTAGGTCTAGAGGTGTTAAATGAATAAGTTTTGTTTTGTTTTACAGAACAAAACAGAGGGTACGGATTATGGAGCAATTTTATTAATCGAATTAGTGTTTAAATACGTACCCATAATACATATTTATTTATTATTTCCATATTACTACTCATTAAGTAGAAGACCTATAAAAGTTGGTACGTGAGAAAAGGCGTCAGTATTTTTTGTCTGACTCGCAGGTTACGGGGAGTTTGAGGTTCGAATTCCAATAAGTTAATTCTGTATGTTTTCCTAAATTTTTACCCACTCTCGCACTATAAAAATGAGGGTACACATTCTATAAATTCTACCGTTATCATCCTTACCCTATTAGTGTAATTATGTGGATTTTTTGACCGGGTAGTAAGAAGTATCAAACAGTTAAAACAGTATATTTAATGGGAAAAGTGTTTTATTATCGTTGTTAGGAGTATTTAACGTATTCTGAGATAAATAGTTGCATTAATAGGGAATCTTTAGGCCGTACCAGGAATTGAAATCGGGATCCAAGGCACGGTACCAGAAGTGTTACATAATGAGCTAAAATGTTGGACTTTCTGGAAAGATAGAAAAAAGTAACACTATCAAAATTTGTAAGTATATTATTCCTACCAAATTCTAAAAAAAACATGATATATTTTTCTATCACCGCGTCTTACTACCCGTTCGGGTTATACGCTTTAAGTTCAAATTACGATAATGGATTAGGAATTGGGAAGGTTGAATTAGAGGAAGTGAACCCGCATTCGCGTGGAGGGAGAGTGGAAAACCATTTAGGAAACACCCCACCCCCCAGTTCACCCGACCGAGATTCTAACCTCGATCTCCCCGTCCTCTGCAGTCGAGCTCAACACGACTAGCGTGTAAGCCAACAACTCCACCGAGGCGGGTAAGACGTGTATTAATCACAGCTTGTGAATGTGTGGAATGCCAGGCCTCCACCGTGGTTCGGATCCTCCGTTAAATTGTAGGTCCTCCATTTCATCTCACAATCACCATACCATTACACATCAGCGTAAGTGCGTATAGCCCGAACGGGTAATAAGACGCGGAGATAATAATAATAATATTGATAATAAATAATATAAATAATAAGAGTTTTATGCCTTTGTCCACACGTCCATCAGTGCTGGTATATTCCCTTTATATTTACTGGCCTTTTCATGCAGTTCCATACAAGTCCACAAATTAACAGATAAATACATCAATTACAAAAACGTATGTTCGTGTGAAACACTGAAGGAGTCTTCTCTCCCGATAGATGGCGTAATAGTGTTGGAAAGGGGGAGTAATTACTTTAGGTGAGTGGAGCCACACATGCGCACAGCCTCCCTGTTAGCGAATATAATTATAACCGTTCTTGCCTAGAGTAGCCATTTTCTAGCGTCGGATGAGTGAGCCGTAGCGCGTCTCCCCGGGCTGGGTTTGCACAACGCGCTACATGACTGGTTTGCGGGAAATAGCTCTGGGTTTTGTAGGCGTTATTTAGTTACATTAAGTTGGGAGTGTAGGAGACGAGATAAAAGGTCGGTATTATTGCAATTTAATTTATTTAAAGTATTTTACGTACACTTTCTGAACTGACTGATTATATCAGCACACGAGAATTGATATGCGGTAGAGCGAAAGGGCCGACCAATTTCGCCGGGAAAGGTATTTTCACATAGCTTCTGGGCTTATTTTAACTGCTACAATAGAAATAGGACCGATGAATTTAATTTCCCCCTAAATAAAGTTTTCCTATGGTTTTTATCGCTCAAAAAAATCCGTCAGCCCTAGCTGGGTTTGAATCCACGAACATCGGACCCTAAGACAATCGCTTTACCCCATGATAATTAATGTCGACGTGTTGTTGCAATTCTTTTAGCGAAACTTCTGTTTGCCAAAATAAATAAGTTATTATACCTCTATAGGTGACCTGGTAGTCTAGGGGTAAGGTGTCCGACTTCTGTGCTGGGGATCCGGGGTTCAATCCTCGGTCCCGGCACAGATTTATCTGATTGCCCAACCCTTCCTTCACCTCTGACAAGACGTGTATTAATAGTAGGTCCTCCATTTCATCTCACAATCACCCTACCATTACACATTAACTTAAGTGCGTATAACCCGAACGGCTAGTAAGACGCGGTGATAATAATAATAATATTACCTCTATACAAACATATAGTTTAATTTTCTTCCCATGGTGTTATCAACAGTTGTTGAATATTTGTCATGAGTATAGCAACATTAGATGAGAAACTTTTTTAAACAAGATTTATTTATTTTTTATTATTTAACACCGCGTCTTACTACCCGTTCGGGTTATACGCGTTAAGTACTAATTACTATAATGTATTGGGAATTTGAAGGTTGAATTAGAGGAAGTGGACCCGCATTTGCGTGGAGGGAGAGTGGAAAACCATTTAGGAAAAATCACCCCAGTTCACTCGACCGAGATTCGAACCTTGATCTCCCCGTCCTCGGCAGTCGAATGCAACATGACTAGCGCGTTAGCTAACTACGCCACCGAGGCGGGTTTTAAAAGAATATAAAAACTTGTCATTAAATTCAAGGACACTCTTGACAGATATTCAACAACTGTTGATATCATCACGTGAATAAAACTAAACTCTGTGTTTATACTGAAACAATATTTTATTTACCACTACTTGGCTGCATGGTCTATCACGCTACTTTCACGGTGCAATAGACTGCCGATGACGGGGAGATAAAGGTTCAAATCATGGTTGGATGTATTGAGGGTGGTTTTTCTTAAATGGTTTTCCACTCTTCCTCAACGCAAATACGGGTACACTTTCAAAAGTTATATCCTTCCTAATGTCTAAAACTATTATTGTAGTTAGTATATAAGCGTAAAACTATAACTGGTAGTAAGACGTGGTGCTAAATAAGTATTAAAAAATTATTTTGTTAAAAAAATATTTTTAAAACACTTTTTTATCGCATTCCCTATATTCTCACTGTAGTTGCAGTCAGATTCTTACTGAAATAAAACTTTTTGACAGATACAAAAGTTCCGAAAAATAATCATCCAACCCGGTTTTTTCATTACACCCTATCTTTATCTTGAGATGGTTCTATCCAGTCAACCTCATTACACCCTATCTTTATCTGGAGCTAGTTCTATCCAGTTCACCTCATTACACCCTATCGCTATCAGGTCCATTATAATGTTACTCTCCCATCTGCGTCTAGGTCTTCCAATGGTCTCTTCCCATTGGGTTTACCAGTCAATACTTTGAACATGAACCCATATTCTCCCATTCGTGCTGTATGTTCTGCCCACTGTAATCTACGAGACTTGATTATCCTAATAATGTATTGTGATGAATACAGGATATGTAACTCCACTCTTCACTATCTTCATCCTTATTTTGCATCAAATATAGTCATACATACATTACTATTTTTTCCATAGTCCATATACACATAATCACTTATTTTTTCAAGTAAAAATAATTCCTTTAAAAATTGGAGTAAATAAGGGGACCAGAAAGACCAAAAATGTAACATATTGATGAAGTCAAACAAGGAAAGAAGTTAAAGTTTCAAGATATAAAAAAAAGAGCTGCTGATAGAATATGCTGGAGGGTTCAATTTTGACAAGGCTATGAACCTGTTGAAAGACATAACTCTATGGCATCAGCTTGATAGTGTGCTACACCAACAGCCGTATGTTGGTGAAGATAGAGCCAACATTTGTGGATAGAGGGTGCCATTAGGTCAGCGCAACGAATCTTCTAGCCTTTGATTTCCATTTTCTAGATCTTAGCTGCTACTTCTTTATTCAAGTAACTCCGCCCTTGCCTTCACGAGGTTGAGTTTGTCCGTTCCAGAATTGCATCTAATAATAACAATAATAATAGTTAGAGGTGTGCGAAGTCCACTTTTTCAATTAGAAACGAACTCGACTCGAATATATTAAATATTATCTAAGCCAAATCTAAGTTCAAATATTTTATTTTAGTTGTTTTATACTTGAAAGAATATTATATCGTGGTTATTTAAATTACTTTATAGATTAAAATTATTTGTAAAATGTTTTATTCCACAACTGTCTGTAATATTTCGTGTTGCTCTGACAAATTAATTTATAATCACAATATCCATTTCAATTTTTTCATATTTTTTTCATATAAATATTAATTTGTAATGTACAAAACATCTCAGAATGTCGATATTTGAACATAATTGGAGTATTTTAAGTGTCAATATTTTTATTGACGATGCTTTGAAGCCAGAATTTGTTTCGAAGCCAAGTCTAAGCTGATGTTTGTTTCGAAGCCAAGTAGAAGTTTCGAAGATTCACCCACCCATAATAATAATAATAATAATAATAATAATAAGTATGATAATAATGTTGATAATAATGATAATAATAATGGTATAATAATGTTGATAGTAATAAAGATAATAATCAATCAATCAATCATTGTTTAATTAGGATTTAAAATAAATTACATGATTGATTTTTTGATACAATCCCGAAGTATCTAAAGGTGCATATTAAAGTCTTGCAGTTAGATACTAAACAAATAATAAAAATTATAAATAAAATAATTAAAAAACAAACATTTTTACACATATCATAACATTTCCTCTCAAAAATATTTACAGAGTTTTTTGAAGCATCCAGTCTTAATTTTACTTTTCGCTATACTTATTAGAGGGATATCTCGGAGTGTTGGTGGTAAAAAATTAAACAATTTGAGGATTGTACATCTCAGTTCATGTTTACCATAATAATTAGAGTATTTGCCGTTTTAATACACTTCTTTGATATAAATCGAGCGGGTGTTAATGAAATTGGTTTTATTTGCTTCTATTTATCTGAATGGTAATATCCTATAATTTTATGTTGAATGTATGTCTGTTTGTTAGCAATTTCGGTACCAAATATACATTTCAGGATTTTTTCTTGTAAATTCGAAATTTTGATTGTGTAACATTCTGTCGTTCCTCCCCAGATGGATTGATTTAACTAATGATTTATATATTATTACTAAAGTTTTGATGTCCAAGTACATTCTAAGATGGTAAAAAGCATATGTCAATCCTATTAGTTCTCAAGTTTTTGTATGAGCCTGTCCCATTTATGATGTTTGTTAGTTATAAGTCCAAGGTAAGTGTGACTGTCTGTTGCGTCCAGTTTTTCGATACAGTCACAACATGTTTGTGTCCAGTTGTGCAAACAATTATAGCTGTGATGTGTAATATTGACTCTTGTATGATAGATTTTAGGAGAACAGATATGTACAACTTTAGTTTTCTTTGCATTTATTATTAGATTATGAACATGAGTCCATATTTGTATCTCGTTGTAGTCTTGTTGCAGGATGATAATAATAAAATTAATAATTATAATTATAATATAAATAACCTGTTTACACACAACAGCACCTTAAGAACAAAGTTGATAACTCAAGTATTTTCAATCAAAGGTTCAGAAGAAAAATGTATATCGCAGATCTAGAGGTTCAGTCGATTGTCCATTCGATCCAACAACATGACGCTGCGCCAAAAACTGGGAGTTCCTTCTAAATATCCGCGTGACAGTGAAAAACCTACATAAAATGCTAATATTTAAATCAATCAACACGCGTTCCCCATCAGTGTTGCCAACTATCGATCTAAAGTTTCCTCTTCCCAGACAAGAGCCTCCCCCCCCCTTTCATTCCCTGTACCCCTTGCAGCACCCCTCCCCACTACAAAATCTCTTACTTTAGTTGCTGTAAACAAACCAATCATTTTTGTTTGGATAAATGAAGTGAAAAATTGATTTTAACCAATTATTTAATTTAGTTAACATCGCCTGTTTGTAAAATATATTTAATCCTTAATTTTAAATAGTGACCTCAGTGATCTTTGGATAAAGTGCTCGCTGCATGAACTGATGTTCGTGGGTTTAAACCCAGCTAGGGTTGATGGATATTTCTTAAGTGGTAAAATTCCGCAGCACAACTTCTTTCAGAGGAGAAGTAAAGCCTCCGGTCCTATGTCAATTGTGGCATGTAAAAGATCCTTGTAAGTTATGTAAAAATACCTCTCCTGGCAAAATTGTTAGACCCTTTCGCTCTCGCTCATAGAATTTCTTAAAAAGACACGAGCCAAAATGACAAAAAAAACCAAATAGTGAGCTATAAAAAACGATTCCACAACCAGGGAATCATAGACAGAAAGTATATACACATTAGAACTGTCTGTAATGACAATATGTCATCAAAATCTAACCAGGCCCTGGATATAAATAATAAAGTAAAAACTTCTAAGTGTGTCAAGCCTCGATTCAAATCAAAACATTTTATCATTGTAAAATCAGATTAACTTTGTCTGCGTGCCCCCTTTAGCTACAAAATGTAGTAGGCATGACCCAATCTTAACAGGTAAGATATTCGGTGTCCGTTTAAATTTGCTATCTTCAGAGAGAGTTTGAACTAGTAACTCTTCAAAAGAGATACTGTGTAAGAGTTAATGGCACTGTTATTAATTAGTAAGATGTTTATACAATAAGCTCACAAGGTTGGGACAACTTGAATAATATATATGAATACTTTACCTAATATTTATGATATAGGTTAAGACTTAGATAAGTTGATTAGGAAAAATTTATAAATTAATTTACAAACTTAACAGTTAGTAGAGTGACAGATGTACTAAGTGCAATTACCAAGCACAAAAATGTATAATTTAAATATAATTTTTGGTGAAGAAACATAGTGTAAGATATGAACACTTATATAAAACAAATGGTATGGAATGCCGTACGGACTTTCTCGCTCTATTGTTTGAAAATGGAGATATTTATTCTAAACTCGTAATATATGTGAAACTAAATAATATACACTAGCAAACCCAAGCATAAATTGCACTATACTTATGTAAAACATTTTTTTTAGTTCCGATTTTAAATTTTTAAATTTTGTTTTTAAAGAATTAATGTCCTCATTTGTATGTTTGGACCGATAAAAAGATCAAAGTTGGGTCCACAGGGGTCACACTTAGTATTAAAATTTCAACTTCCAGTTAAAATTTTCGAAATTTTATCAGATGTTGCAAATCTTCATGCCATCGCATTGCTATTAATTCTTCATTTATAAATTTTTATCAATAAGAAATGTAAAAAAAAGACTATTTAGTCCAAAATGGATATAGATCATTGTTGTGGAAACTTTTCTCCTAAGAGGTTTGAGAAAAAACAACATAAGCTTTTATAAACTTAGGTGACCTGGCGGTCTAGGGGTAAGGTGTCAGACTTCTATGCTGGCGGCCAGGGTTCAATCCTCGGTCCCAGCAAAGATTTATCTGATTACCTAACCCTTCCTTCACCTCTGATAAGACATCTTATGAATGTGAGGAATGCCAGGCCTCCACCGTGGTTCGGATTCCACGTTAAACTGTAGGTCCTTCATTTCATATCACAATCACCCTACCATTACACATTAGCGTAAGTGCGTATAACCCGAACGGGTAGTAAGACGCGGTGCTAATAATAATAATTTATAAACTTACTTATATTTAATTACTCTGTGGCATTGGAGAATTATTGAGTTAAAACTTAAGTAGTATATCTTTACAACTAAATATCACAAAATTGTATTAATATATTTACCAATATCTCAGAGATTGTTGGGTATATAAATATATGTTTTATATAAAAGTTTTTATTTTTAATAGTACTACAATTTTGCAATGATAAGTTATTTAGTGTCTTAAATAGTTGCGGAGATACGGAAGTTTCTGCTTCTGTAAAGTACTCTAAAATTCATTTTCATGGTAAAATGAAAATAGCCAGTCTATTTATAATCTTAATCAACGCCTAGATACGAATTTTAATCAAAATAGATTTTTTTCTTTTTTCACCCTTTCTTAAACTACTCTTAGTTTTAAGTTTAAACAGACAAACAGACAGAAGATGTCATTGCAAAGCCCACATTTTAGGATTTGGGGGGTCTTGATACGTCGACATCCATTAACTTTTCAGGTTAGATTTTCTTTTGCGGTCGCAATACTTTTACTTTTTGTGTACGAAAAGTTAAAATATATATACATATATTTACGTATATCTTGAAAGTTATTGGTTTTATAAAAATATGCGTCTTATAAAATATTTGTATTATAAGAGACCTACATATTTGTGATGATAAGTAATTTCATATCTCAAACAGTTTAGGAGATATTATATAAAAAAAGATAATTTACGCATCAGACCGGAGCCCTTAAAGTAATTTTACAGAGATATTGAGAGAAGCCATTTTGTTTAGAAATGAAATTTAATCAAAATCATTAGAGCCAATTTTGATAAAATCGACTTTATCTCTTTTTGTCCTTCAGTAAACTACCCTTAATTTTAGGGTTAGATATCCAGTTCCAAAAACTCCTCGGGGCAACCCTATGAAAACCATAGATACCAAGTTTTAGCCTGATAGGTAAAATAGTTTAGGCTCTAGTTAAAGGTACAGATATACAGACAGATGGAAAGTCAAAAACCACTTTTTTGGATTCGGGGGTTCATGAAACGTCAATATTCATCAAAATCTTGAGTTCGATTTCTTTGACGATCACAATACTTTCTCTACCTGTAAGATAGCGAGAAAATAATTATAAAGCATCATCAACTAAATATAAATCTCAAACGAGTTGCTAAAAAGTCTAAAACATAAGTTGACACATTAAAATATTCATACAAAAATATAAGATACAATATAGTGTACGAACAATGTTCTTAAGTCCAGATCTGTTGATAAATAAAAGAATAAAACTTAGGTTAACATCTGCCAAAATGCCAAACAATTTAAATGAAGTGGTTATGTAATATAGGATAATATAAGTCTTATCTGTGTCTTTGTCCCATTACTCCTTTATGATATCCAGCACTGGAAATAGGTTGGAATACTTAATTCCGACATGTTTCGGTACTATTGTACCATAATCATAGATACTGCAAATGAAATTAAAGAAGGCATGGAGATAAATTAAGACTAACGTTAGAAAAGAAATATTGTGAAATATCATAAATCTGTTATAAATTATTATTATTATTATTATTATTATTATTATTATTATTATTATTATTAGCACCACATCTTACTACCCGTTCGGGTTATACGCACTTACGCTAATGTGTAATGGTAGGGTGATTGTGAGATGAAATGGAGGACCTACAGTTTAACGTGGCATCCGAACCACGGTGGAGGCCTGGCATTCCTCACATTCACAAGTTGTTATTAATACATGTCTTGTCAGAGGTGAAGGAAGGATTTGGTAATCATATAAATCTTTGCCGGGACCGAGGATTGAACCCCGGACTCCTAGCACAGAAGCCTGACACCTTATCCCTAGGCGGCCAGGTCACCTATAAATCTATAAAGGGAAATTATTTAAAAAACAAACTTACCTATGTCGTTATGAAAAATACGATGTGTTATTACGACGGCTAGATGTTAACTAAATAAGGTGTTATTTATTTATGGTTATAGTTTAATTAACCATTTTTCAATGTCTAGTAACATAGGTACATACGTATGTTACATAAGAGACACAGTTTTCTCGTAATAATGAAAGCCTGAGATAGTTAAACTATTCAGAACAGTCCACAACTAGTTTGCACATATGTTTTGAAAGTCAGCTTTGCTTATGTATAGTTACTTATTAGTAAATTACATTAAACATAACATATCAGTAAGCATGATTTTTATAAGCTATAAGTAGGTGCGAAACTATGACCAAGAACTTCTTGTTTTTCAGAGAGCCTTTAGAAAGTGTAAAGCAGTTTTTGATATTTGACGGCAAGGACCATCGAGGTAGGACTTATGTTGTTCTTGTCCCGAATGAGGCGTGTAGTTCACATATAGAGACGTATTCAAGGACTGTTTCTGGGTTTCTGGGTTGACTTACTTGGGATATAACTTTCGTACTATTATTATTATTAGCACCGCGTCTTACTACCCGTTCGGGTTATACGCACTTACGCTAATGTGTTATGGTAGGGTGATGGTGAGATGAAATGGAGGACCTACAGTTTAACGTGGAATCTGAACCACGGTGGAGGCCTGGCATTCCCCCCAATCACAATATGTAAACTTTCGTAGTATTTTACCAAATAACTATCCTCACCACACTTACTAGTCTACAATAAATCCATAAATACAAAAAGTTTGACTACTTTAAACGCTCCTACCCGACAAGTCCCCCCCCCCCTTTAATAAGCTCTCCGGACCGATTGTCATAGGCTAGAGGGGTATTGGCAGTGATCCATCTTTATACTATGGCAATTGATTTGAACAAGCTACTAAAGTAATCTTGTTAAAAGAGATGCCCTAAATATTGACAGTTCATTGACGGAAAATCATGCTATGATTGTCTTACTTCCAAAATCTCTTATGTCTCATTTTTATTTAAGTTTATTTTTTGGATGTTCAAAGTTTTCTCAATAAAACCACCCTGCAAAACACACTGACTCATATTTGTTATTATCAAAGCAAATCAAGACTATTATTATATTAAATTAGTGCATTTTTCTGTACACATTAGTTAATAATTATTTGGTAGTAGAAAAAACTTAAAACATGTGTTCTCATGTTATTAACCATTAATGAAACGGTCTCTTGTTAAATACATACATTCCATTGCTTTAAATAGAGAGAAACGTCTTCATAAAGTGTTGTCAAATCATTTACACCATCAATAAAACAGGCTTGTATTAAATACTTACATTAAATTTCTCTAAACAGAGAGATAAACACCTTCACAAAAGTGTGGTTAAATAATTAACACCATTAATAAAACAGGCTTGTAATAAATCCATACACCAAATTGCTCTAAACAGAGAAAGAAATTTCTTCACACAAGTGTTGTCAAATAATTAACACCATTACTAAAGAAGGCTTGTAATAAATCCATACATTATATTTCTCTAAACAGAGAGATAAACACTTTCACACAAGTGTTGTCAAATAATTAACGCCATTAATAAAACAGGCTTATAATAAATCAATATATTATATTGCTTTAAACAGAGAAACACCTTCACAAAAGTGTTGTTAAATAATTAATGCCATCAATAAAACATGCTTATATTAAATCCACACATTAAACTTCTCTAAACAGAGAGGGAAACACCTTTATACAAATATTCTCAATTAACTAACCATTAATAATACAGGTGTTTATTAAATCCATAAATTTAACTAGCTCTAAATAAAGAAAAAACCATTTCACAAAAGTGGTTCTATGTTAATAACCAATAAGAGTTAATTAAAACACTTTGTCTATCCAGAAAATGTTAGATATTTCAAAAATTAATTTTAAGATAAATTATACATACGAGGTTTCGGAAGTAAATAAAAGTCATAACTGTTTTTTTTAAATAATCCTTCTTAATAACAATAGAACCATTACTAAACATTACTTTAAATGGAAATTATTCTTATACTCTTTAATAATTACATTCACTCAACACACAAGCATATATAAACCAAACGGGTAGTAAGATGCATTGCTAAATAAAAATACATAACACCACCTTCATTCCATTATCATAGACTAAATTATAGTAATATCCTCACCTTGGTAGACATTTTCCACAATATCCTTTAAATAGTACCGTTTATTTCAGCCTCACTAATTTGATTCAATTATATAGTGAAGTGCACATCTTTCTTCACATCAAGGTAGTTAACACTAAGTTCAGATAGTTATCTAACATATAATCAAACGTTAATTAATAATCTTTTTGTTTCAATTAACTTATCTGTTTTTTATATTACTTTTAGTTAATTTTATCATGATCTTGTTTAATTATTTCTAGTTTTTTTCCAATGATGGCGATTGACAACGAAACCAATCGATTTAATACTTTCGGTCCAAGGAGTATGGATTTTATACTAGGACTTAAGATTTAAATTTTAATTTTATCAATTTCAATTTACATGAATAATATTTTATACTATTTTAACCATCGTTATATTTACTTTTTATATGTTCTTGGTTAACTCAAATATTTTTTTATCATTATTACAAGTAGTATAATATTTCATATTTTTATATCTATTTTTATGTTTAATTCTCTATTCTACGTTTCACGATGACATTGACATTGCATCAATTTTAAAACTTCAAATTTAATTTATATTTATATAATTTTACAGTACTGGATTTCTAAACCTTGAACCAACAATTTTTAATAATTTTGTGATTAAAATAATTACTTATATTTTATTTATATAACCACACAATTTAAATATTATTTTCTCTGATATAATAATTAACTAGCCAGATCCATAAGCAGGGAACCGTTATTCTAAATTCTTTAGAAAAAAACTCTTAGAGATAAACTTCTATTAATTTTACGAGTCACCTAGTTTCAATTAAGATAATTAAGATGCGTTTGTATTTTCAGTTTGAAGACGCTATGCCAACTAGCTACTTTCCAAATAGTAGGCAGGTCCCAAAAAAACCCGGTCACTTGCGAGAAAATTAACTGTCAACCTTTTTTTTCCTTGTACACTATATGCCACGCGGGCTGTGTACATAAACCTAGACAGTTACTTTAATCAGTTGAGTTAACCAGAAATGTTAGAACAAATGATCTTAGGAATCGTCCCTAAACCACGTAAGGCCTTCAAGAGGGGGAGCTCTAATGTCTACAGGGTGTTGCATGCTGGGAGCTTTAATGTCTGCATGATGTTACAAGGGGAGCTTTAATGTCTACATGATGTTGCATGCTGGGAGCTCTAATGTCTGCATGATGTTACAAGGGGAGCTCTAATGTCTGCATGATGTTACAAGGGGAGCTTTAATGTCTACATGATGTTGCATGCTGGGAGCTTTAATGTCTGCATGATGTTACAAGGGGAGCTCTAATTTCTGCATGATGTTACAAGGGGAGCTTTAATGTCTGCATGATGTTACAAGGGGAGCTCTAATGTCAACATGATGTTACATTGGGGCAGCTCTAATGTCTACATGATGTTACATTGGGGCAGCTCTAATGTCTACATGATGTTAAATGGCGTGAGCTCTAACGTATACAAGGTTGTTTCATAATGGGAAATCTAATGTCTACAGGGTGTTACATACTGGGAGATCTAATGTCTACTTGGTGTTACGTGTGGAAGCTTTAATGTCTACAGGATGTTATAGGGATGTAAGGTTGGGTAAATCACGGGATTTTGAAACACAAACATTACCCGATTTGGTAGCCGCATGGTCTAAGGTGCTACTTCGCAATAAACTAGACTACCGAAGATCCCGGTTGGTTGTACTGAGGATTATTTTAAGGCTGTTAATTTGCTGTATGTGGAGAAGACTAGAAAAGATCATGTGGACAGACAGGGGGACAAATGAACACGTCCTAAGAAGTGTTGGTGAGAAGAGAAGCATTTTGAATGGGATTCTTCGGTGCCAAGCCAACTGGATCGGACACATCCTTAGGATGAACTGTCTTCTACACGACGTCATAGAAGGAAGGTTGAGGGAAAGAGGAGCTTAAGAAAAAGGAGGATTCAAATACTAGATAACTTGAAGGAAAGAATAAAATTATTGGGGGTTGAAGGTGGAGGCAGAGAACACGGCGCTCTGGTGGTTTAAGTTCACTGACAAAAAGAATGGATCTGTCGTGAGATAGAACACCTAATATTAATAAAATAATGTGCAATATTATTAATTAATAAAAAATAATTGATGTGTTATAAAATTCTTTGAAATAATTTATATTCAGGATATAAAATGGATTTTGAGTAGTATTAAATCTGAATCCCCTTTTAGTGTCACAAAAGCTTCACTCTTGATGTGAAAAGCTATGTAAGATAGTTTGAAGGTAAGAAAGGATCAGGCTAAATGTCTACTTGGTGCGACATGGAGTTAGGGTGGAGGTAAATCTCAAAATAGGTAAGAAAAAAGCGTTACGTTGTTCATGGATGACCCCATATAGAAATGTCAAGAACTTTTGAGATAGCTACAGGCAATAAATTAAACTAAATATATCAACAAAAGGAAAATTGTTATTATCTTGCCCAAATAGTGGTTTTGTTATAAAATTGCAAAAAATATATAATTTTATTCATGTTCTTTCATCTCAATTTAAAGTACAGTACATTCCTTTGACAAAATCTACACTTGGAGAAAATATAAATTGAATGAAAAAATAAAAAGTGTATTAAATATGCTCTTTAATCTTATAAAGTCTATAAAATCCAATATTTAACAAAGATTAGTATGTTTGAAGCTCAGCTTAAGTCTAAACCTATTGGGAGTTTTGTGAAAATCTATAGCTAAGGAATATTTTTTGTGAAATTTAACCAGTTTTTTATGACATCAATAACCCTATCTTAATATATTTCATAAATTTACCGACTAAGTTAAAATATGTATAGATTGCAGATTCTATATTTAAAACTTGTAAAACTTGATATTGTAATCTTAGAAGCAAATAATTTTCTTTTAAAAATGAAAATTAAATCGGTTCTAGTACCCAAGAAATCTCTTTCAAAAGACATTGTAATTTTCAGAAAAATACTACTAGCCCTCTGGATAATTTTGATATTTGAACTGTTATGGCTAATCCTGGTTGTGAATAAAATCTGTTGGGTTGAAAGGAATAGTTTCTCTTTTGAAAATAAAAATATCACTGTGTCTTACTGCCCATTCTAGTTATACGATCAAATAAGATAATTACCACAATAGTTGGGTAGGAATGCGTAAGGCTGGATTTAGAGAAAAGTACCCATATTTGCATGAAGGATGTTTTTTCCTGAAGTTTACAACTCCCCTTTTATGAAAACTGGGGTGCATTTCATATAAGTTCTATCATCCTCATATTTACCACATTGGCGTAATTTATTGTATGTGCGTATACCCAGACAGGGTAGTGAGACGAGGTGGAAAAAAAAATGAAGTTGACAAAACATTTTGATGAAACGATCCTTTATTTGGTCACCCAGTATAAGGCGTTTTTAGTCTTGCAATAGTTTGGATCGATGATGACAGGGAGGTTAAGACTAAAATCTCAGCTAGGTGTACCGAGGGTGTTTTTTTTATATTTTCCACGCCTCCTCCATGCAAATGTGTGTAAATTTCCTGTAAAATTTTACTTTCTACATTCTTTTCATAAAAATATAAGTAATTGGATAACCCGGATGGGTATTAAAATGCGGAACCCAAAAAAAAAGTCGTTTATGCCTATAATGAAATTTTTTTAAAGAAATCAAGTCCACTGCTTAGTGAAAAGGGTTAATTAATCAAATATAGGGTTAGGAGTTTGATCCACGTGACAGTGTCATTCTACAGTACAAAATTGATCAAGCAATTTTAGCAAGTGGATGATTAGAAAATATAAACACGGTTTTAATGATTAAATCATTACATTTCACAAGCTTAAAGGAGTAAAACTTGCAGTTTTATGCTTTTTCTGTAACATTATTGAGGTAAAAATTAATTTATGGAACTAAAATTTAGTATAACTAGACATTCATCTGTATTTCAATTTGTGGAAATATTAGCCAGTACTAATGTACCGTTGCCCATGGGACGTCCGAATGTACTAGTCGTACATTCATTCTGTGGAGGCTCTTTCCATGTCCCGATGAGATGAGTTGATGGTGATAGTGAGTATGAGGGTGTGGAGCTAATGAAGACCTTAAACTTAACTTAGCCTAACTAACCTAACTCTGATGGCCGTTAGGATAACTCCCCTCAAGGGAAAAATACCCAAGGTACCAGCCGGGAATCGAACCTGGGACTCGTAGCTAGGTGCTCTGACCACTACACCACTATTAGTATTATAAATAATAAAAATAATTAAGTGTATACACCTCCTATTAACGTCTAGTTATACTAAGTTTCAGCCCCATACATTCATTACTTTACCTTAATACCCTTATAACTCATGAATTGTAATGATTTGAAGTCATTAAATTACTATTTATTGATGTAACTATACACTTGTTAAAATTCTGTACCCGTTTCGGTGGCCACATGGTCTAAGCCAAGGCATCACTCTCGCAATTGACTTGACTGCCGATGACAGGAAGATCGTGGTTCGATCCCGGTTAGGGGAACTGAGTGTTTTTTTTTTCCAATATGGTTCACGTACACTTCTTCGACATTCAACCTTTCTCCTCTATAATTCATTAGCGTAATTAGTATATAAGCGTATAACCCGAACGGGTAGTAGGACACTAGCCCGCCCTCCCCCCATAAATGCCCATATATTAATTAGATACTTTACCTTAACAATGGCACGCAAAAAGCATATAATAATAAGTTTGATTCCTTAGAGCTCGTGAACTGTAATGATTTGAAATAATTGAATCACCATGTATACCTTATAATTACATTTGTTAAATTGTGTAATAAATTGTTGTAGAAAAGACTTTAAACAGCTGATAGTGAAATCAATTTGGGACTCAAGGAGACACGCTGAAGTGGTCAGCGAAGGTAGGAAACAGTAGCGTTCCTGGCGAGTAATCACTAAACTATTTCATATTGACTTTGTCGACCCATTAGGTGAAGTTCGTGCTAGTCATCAACTCGAATTTATTGCGTAAGGTTATTTGCTCTAACCGGGTACATATGATGAGAGGGAAACCCCCTTTAAAATACGCTCAATTAACTTGACATTCAATTTATTGCCTCAGATTTTGTTTGTAAAGGTTTTACAAAATCGTCTTCCTTTTTCTACAATTGTTTTAGAACAAAACTAAAATAAACATTAATAAGGAATAGAGGAGGAAGGAGGAAGTGTTACATCATTGGCGTGAAGGAAAAGTGGGAAACAAATTAGGGAGAACCACTTCAACCGAGAGAGTTTTCATCATTGGAAAACCAGACAATACGAGACTAACGTCTCTTACCTCGTTTCTAATACTCTTTAAGAGCCCTGTTCACGTCCGATTAATCATCATGTTAGATCCACTAATAAATTCTAACCAGAAAACGTTTCTAAATTTAGTTTCTTTGATTCTTTATTTGACAATAGCGAAATTTGGATCATATTAATAGGTTTTTTATTTTAATATTATTACTTTTTAATTTCTTTGTATTTTTTTAAATATGGTGAAACTTTTTCTCTGGTATTAATTCTACTGTTTTGTGAGATATAATGCAAACATCCTCAACAAGATCCGAAATCTTATTGTAGCTGTATTACCTATATAAGTTAGGTGTTATCTATGGGGTAATACGGGCTCTTAAGACGTTTGGCTCGAACTGTATTACCTACCTAAGCTATGAGCTATCATTGGGGTGAGAAGGGCTCTTAAGACTTATGGTTCTAACTGTATTATCTATCTAAGCTAGGTTTTATCCGTGGGGTAAGACGGTATTTCAATACATATGGATGTTTGTTTCAGTGGCGATGCAGGAGTACACGATAGACGCAGGAAGTAGTATTGTTGTGCGAGGGAACAGTGCCGTTCTTAGATGCATCGTCCCAAGTTTTGTGAAGGACTTCATCGAGGTCACGTCATGGTTGCAGGATGGAAACTTCAACATATACCCGTCAAGGGATGGAGGTAAAACATATTTTAAAACTGTCAAACTTAGTGTGGGATGGAAGTGAACTGGAGTTAAGGTCAGTATTTGTGCAGTTTTTAAAACAAAAGGGTTTTAGGCTAGTATAAATAGAATTGTTTATTAGTAGATACTTTTAGTTTAATTTTATACAAGTGGACATGTCAACATTGAATGAATTTCCAAAGTTTGATTCACAAATTCATTGGAAAAAGACAGCTGAATCTGATTAAGGTTGAAAGCGGACGCGAGAAAAGACCAGTGTTTTTGCAGTTTTTATGGCAAAACTATTTTGGACAAAATAAATAAAATAATGTTTTAGTATAAACATAGAGTTTAATTTTCTTCAAATTGTGATCTCAACAGTTGTTGAATATATGTCATGAGTATAGCAGTATTAGACGAGAAACTTTTTAAATAAAGAGAAAAAGTTGTAAATAAATTCCAGAACATTCTTGACAGATATTCAAGAAATGTTGATGTCATAATGTGAAGAAAATCAAAATCAATGTTTGCACTGGAACAGTCTTTTATTTATTTTAGCCAAAAAGAATGTTTTGCCATTAAAACTGCAAAATTACTGGATGTGCCTCACGTCCGCTTTCTATCTCACCTAAAGTGGCTAAGCAATTACATGATCTTAGAAAAGTGTGTTAACCCACAATGCTTTGCAAAGAAAAAACAACCTATAGATAGCTAACTATCCACATATTTTGTATTGTAATAGATAAACATATATTTTAAGTTATCTTCCTGATGGGTGTTTTTAAATTGTTGTTTTGCCACCGCGAAACAAATCAACAAAGTCCAACATATACTCGTTCCATTTAAAATATGTCACTTCAAATCGCTTCAAAACACTCGACATGGCTATTGATTGGCTCAAGCTAGAGAGAGCATGTGAGCTGATTAGAGTTGGTTGGTTGTGAACGTTGATTGGCTCTCCAAAGCAGATAATATTGGTGCAGGGTAGGAAAATCTAAAACTATTTCAACTCGCACCAAGCGGGCAGTGCGGATTACGTTGAAATTTTATGCTTGTCTTAGAGATCACCACATGACCAGGTTTCTTTAAAGATCTTGTTTTTCGGTGGATGTGTGAATCCAGAGTAAGATGTATTGTAAAATTCTTGTTTGAGCTGTCATTCAGTCTTTTAACCCTTCTTACGAAACCCGAGCTTCAGTGGCCGTATGGTCTAACGCGCTACTCTCGCAGTAGATTAGACTGGCGATAGTGGGGCGATCGAGGTTAGAATCTCAATAGGGTGTACTGAGGGTGGTTTTTCTATATGGTTTTCTACTCTCCCTCCATGCAAATTCGGGTACACTTCCTATTAATATAACCTCCCTAATCCATAAACCTATTAGTGTTATTAGTATTTAAGCATATAACCCAAACGGTTAGTGGAACGCGGTGCTAAAAAAAACACCTTCTTACAAGATAATGTTTTTAATATATTAGCTATAAATAGCGTTGTTTGTCTTTTCGTGTACCATATTACACAAATTGTTTAAAGAAACCTAACTAACGATGATTAAAAAAGTCTCTGATTACAGTTTTCTATAAAGTATCATTGTGACATTTTTAATATAATTTAAATTAACCCTTATGTTGTGTACCTGAAAGAAAATTAATATCTTCATAACCAGAACACATTTTTTTGTGTTAGGTTATAAAGAGTTTTGGTTCTTAAAATAGCGTGATTTGAACTATATCTGGAGTTCTCAAAATCAGAACAGGTGTGATGAAATGTGTTAATTCATAATTAATGTGATTCAGATTTTTGGTAGTTGTTTCCATTACTAAATAATCTCGGGTGGATAGGAATTAATTACACAGAAATTAGAATAGCTGATAGCTCAGTATATCCCAGGTTTACGTGTAGTTTTTATCGATTATATCATTATGTATATCGTGCAGCTGATAGCTCAATATATCCAGGACAGAACGAGTGTTTGTTATCGGTTATATCATTATGTATATCATACAGGTGATAGCTCAGTATATCCCAGGACTGAACGAGTGGTTTTTATCGATTATATCATTACGTATATCGTGCAGCTGATAGCTCAATATATCCAGGACTGAACGAGTGGTTTTATCGGTTAAATCATTATGTATATCGTGCAGCTGATAGCTCAATATATCCAGGACTGAACGAGTGGTTTTTATCGGTTAAATCATTATGTATATCGTGCAGCTGATAGCTCAATATATCCAGGACTGAACGAGTCTTTTTTTATCGGTTATATCATTATGTATATCATACAGGTGATAGCTCAGTATATCCCATGACTGTACGTCTAGTTTTTATCAGTCGAGTCGTGCTGTATAGTGGCTTTGTCCAGCTTGAAAGCCCATGTTTGTGTGTCCTGGAACTGAAAGAGTGGCTTAAAGCTTCCAACTCCCTAGCAGTAACTCTATCCCCGCACCTAATCCAACCCTGTCAACCACTACATGGGAACTCCATTACAACAGTAAAAGGATTGGACATTAATCAGTACACTATACATGTATGGCAGGCGTTGAGGCGGGGAGGAAAGGAGACAAGGGGTGTTATCGGGAGGGTTGACATGGCTTGGAAGGTGGAAAGAAAACTAAGGGACAAAAGACTGCCGGCTAGGTGTTGTGGGGGGATGGAGTGGTTTTATGGGGGATGTGGGATGTAGAATTGACTGGGGTGGCTGGAGCATTTTCACCCCGACATACGTTTCTCTTTCATGAAATGAAAAGGGGGTATTTAAATACTAACTAGTATTAGAGTACCCGCTTCGATGGTCAAATGCTCTAGGGCGTCACTCTTGCTATAGACTAGACTGCCGATGATGGGTAGATCAGGGTTCGAATTCCGGTTGTGTCTACTTAAGGTATTTATTCCTAAATAATTGTTATACTCTCTCTCTCTTTCTGCCCCCATAAAAATGCGGGTACATTTCCTATAAATTAAACTTTCCTCCTCCCTAACACATCAGCTTAATTAGCCCATATGTGCATAATTTAAACGGGTAGTAAAACACAGTATTAATATATAATATCAGTACTCGAATTTAAATTATTTTTTTAACCGAGTCTTACTACCAGATCATGCTATATCTATATGTACTAATTACACGAATTATGTGCTAGGTACGAGGAAGGATACAGTTTAGAAAAAGTGTACTCTCATTTGTCTGAGGGTAGAGTGGAGAACCATTTTACAAATTAAATTCCTCAGTACACCTGACCAGGCTTAGACCTCCGATATACCCACCAAAGATAATCCAGTATGTGGCAGAGTAACGCCTTATACCGTTCAACCACTGAAGCGGGTAAAAAAGGAATATTTTAATACTTTTTAGAATTAGAGTATATTTAAAATTTGTTTTAGTGACTCATTCATTTTTAGAATATAAGTTTTTATTTTTAGTCTGGATGTATATTCATACATAACTCATAGCTAATAGCGAATAGTGCATTGCACATAGTGCGCAGGAAGTAGAAATACATTATTTTCAATTAAAGCTTTCATAACCGATACATAGTGAATAGTGCACAACGCATACGTTGGATTTTAAATTTTAATACTAATGCATTTTTCCATGGGCCTAAGCATAGACGCACCTTGGACTTGAAACGTATCAGACAATGAGAATGCGAGGTGAATCTATAGCCAATTAAACTCCAGTATACACACAAGACGTAAATTAGTTTTTGTATTCATGTTTTAGATGTCTTAGGTGACCTGGTGGTCTAGGGGTAAGGGGTCGGACTTCTGTGCTGGGGGTCCGGGATTCAATCCCTGGTCTCGGCACAGATTTATCTGATTACCAAACCCTTCCTTCACCTCTGACAAGACATCTTGTGAATGTGGGGAATGCCAGGCCTCCACCGTGGTTCGGATTCCACGTTAAACTGTAGGTTCTCCATTTAATTTCACAATCACCCTACCATTACACATTAGCGTAAGTGCGTATAACCCGAACGGGTAGTAAGACGCGGTGCTAATAATAATAATAATAATAAATTTTATATGTCTTGTGGTAGACATACTTGTTTGTTATTTACGAACTCAATTTGTTTTAGAATCAATAACTACGATTTTATATGTGATTAAAAATAAAGGGTAAATTATACAATTTGTTTATTTTATTGAAAATTGGTCTTCAATAATATTCATGACAATAATAAAATCAGAAACAAAGAAAAATCAAATGTAATTTAATAGTACAGGCAAATCTTAAAAAGGTTAATTTCACGTTTAAAAAAATGATAGTTTTAGAAACGTAATTTTTATAATGAACCCTTTATTGAAGTATTTTTAGAGTCTTTTTCCTGAAGTGCAAAAAGATTAGGCAATTTTCTTAAAATAAAGTAAAATTGATTTAAATAAATAATACTTTAAACACTATGTTTTATTATAAACCCTTGAATGTTTCTTATGAATTGTGCACTGTACGTTAATTATTTTTTAATGATTTGTTTGAAGTATTTAACTGCACTTTTTGAATTAACTGATTATATCAGCACAGGAGAATGTATATGAGCGAAAGCGAAAGGCCCTACCAATTTTGATGGAAATGGTATTTTCACATAGTCTTCCAGGGTTCTTTTACAAACCACAATCAAAGTGGGACCGATGGCTTTACTTCCCCCCAGAAGGAAGTTGTGCTGCAGATTTTTATCGCGCAAGAAATATCCGTCAACCTCGGCTACTTGGTTTGAACCAACGAACATCGGATCCTGAGACAAGATCATTACCCGAAGACCACCGAGGTCGTCTATTTGCTTAATATTTTTGTGTATGCATGAATATAAACCCAGCCCTAGTAAATTGTTTTTTAACTTATAAAGAGGTTTGAATCTAATTCGATTTAGAAATATTCCTCCACCCATGCCAATGGGCTCGTGGTCTAAATCTCGAGCTCATTTAATGTGAATTTCCGGTGACGAGAAGGTTGGAGTTGAAATCCTGGCTGGGCCTACCAAGGTTAATTTTTCCTTAATAGGTTCTCCACTTTCGCTCCACACAAATGCAGGTACACTTTATCTAAATTCAACCTTTTAATCTCTAACCCAATAGCCTTATTAGTACCGTACATGTGCGTATATAGCCTGTACAGGTACTGAGGGCATGGTTATAAAATAAATGGTAGTGTAATGTGGTGTGTGGGTAGGGGGGGGATAAAAAATAATCCTATTTGGTTTGTGGAAATTCAATCACAACAAATATTCTCCTCATGCTAGGGATGGGGACCTTAGGGTTTGAATCCTAACTGGGATTGTCAAGGCTGATGTTTTCTCAATCTCTCTCCACGCCAATGCTATTACAATTAATCTAAATTCAATCTTCTTCGTCCCTGAATAACTAATGCGATCACTACGTATAGCCTGTACGCTGTGCAAAACTAAATCGCATAAGAAAGTATTTATACCTAATATAATATTTAATTTCTGAATTTTATGATCAGTCCACAAATAGTATACTGGAGTGTTTTTCCCCCTTCACCCCCCGGTGTCTGCGTCTTGCTATCCACTCGAACTATTCACATATCTACCTACACTTGTGGGGTAATGACGAGGAAGTTAAAAAATTCTAGAGGAAATTTACGCACATTTGAGTGAAGGTAAATTAAAAAGCAAATTAGCAAATACTATCTCCAATACACTCTAACGGGATTCGAACTTCCCATCTCCCCACCATCGGCAATCTACTCTCAACACGAGAGTGGATCCTAATTAGACCAAAGGTCGCCAAAAGCTTGATTACCAGCTACTGGTAGCTCGCAGTGACATTTTTCGGTAGCTCACGCTAAAATCAATTTTGAACTTCCCATAGTGAATTATTATTAAAGAGGGTTGCATCAAATTCAAGATATGTGTGGTCTCGATGTTTCTGATTCATGTTGCACTTCGGGTGAAGGAGCTTACTCTGCTCTACCTGTCTGAGTAATAATTTCCAACTGAGGCTGGTGGACAAACAAATACAAAAGAAGACTCGCAGTTAAACCTCTTGATATCTGCATTCGGAATAGTGGGCTAGGCAACTCACCAAACATTAAAAAAATGATGAACGAAAGTGAAAGCCGTTCTTCTCAGTAAGCAACACACATTTTTTTAAATAACATTTGTAGGACCTATATAATTTTGTTTGGAAAAACTAATAAGCCTTGCACTATCTAAAAATTAAAAAGATCATTTTGTTTCGAAATTTACTAATATTTTTAACGCTATCTATTTCCCAGGGCCGTGGAGTCAGTAGGTCAAACCTTTGATTCTATATTACTTCATAAATGTCTAAAGTATATTAATTACTAATTAATAATAAACAAAATACTGCAGTAAAATTCTCCAATACAGATGATTTCATAGTAAGTTTCTTCGACATTGTGAATTTATATTTAAATAAATTTGTCAATCCAAATTACAAATATTGGTTTTAAATAGTAAATAATGAGAATAAAATATTGTTATAATACTGTAAGTTTTTATTTTAAAGCCGAAGCCGGTACATTTTTACCGACTCTGGCTCAAAATCCATAGACCTGCTATTTCCATTACAATTATAAATCCAAGTTGCAAAGGTCACAAAGATTTGATGACAAATATTCTGTACATGTTACAATAATAGTCAATACATGATACGGCAAATTTTTTATCCGGGTTGCTCGTGAAACAATTTGAAATTTTGAAAGTAGCTCTCATAATCATATAGTTTAACGACTCCTGTCTCATTCTATGCGACCACCAGTGCGGCTAATATATTACTATCAATGTTGACCTCAAAATATTTGTATTTTCTAGAAAGTTACTTCTTTCCAGAATCTTGTTGAAGCTCTCATCCCTCATTAGAGAGCAACTACTCACATCTTAAAATCTGTGGCTACTCGTGGGCTGTTGGCAGGGATAGCCAAGGATAAATTTGGGGTGGGGAGGAGGGGGGGAAGTGAATCTCTTACCGGGGGAACCTGAGGATTTGTAGAATACCCCAAATTTAGGAGACTGGGTCAGGGAGTCAGTCCATCCCCAGATTTTGTGTTTTTCAAATTTAACCTTCAAAAGTAGTGTTTTAAGTTTATCCTGAATTCCTGGAAATAGATTATAAATGAATGTAAATATAAATAAAACAAATCATTATATATAATAACCTTTTTATAATATTTATTATATGTAGACTACAAGCTAATATTTACATGACCATGCTGTGTTTGATAGTTTTGGCACACCTCTCAATTTCTGGTTGTTGTTTTTTTATTGTATGGCATATATGTGACCAGGAGGGACATAACATCTATGTTCGGTTGCCTGTTATGTAGACTGTTAGTCGCTCTGGGGGCACAGAACGTTGCCCAGGGTCCATCATAGGAGGTTGTATACACGTCGTACCCGCAATGAGATGATGTGACGATAGTCATTATGAAGTTGTGGAGCCGGTGTGAGACTTAACCTAACTTAAGCCCAATTCACCAAACCCTGGTGACCGTTGGGGTCACTCCCCTTAAGAGAAAAATACATAAAATACCGGCCGGGAATCTGACCCGGGACCCAAAGGTCCGTAGCACCGACCACTACACTACGGGGCTAGTTCTTGTGGTTCTAAAATGATATCATTGTAGACATGCGGAAGAGCCAAGCCAGCAAGCCTGCTTTCCACTATAGTTGTCCTCATCCATGTTCTTGATCAGATGCAACGGTGAGAAAAAAAATCCCTTGAAGCTGGCGTTGTTTACTGGAAGAGTGGCACAAGATGCACAGAATAATATGTGTTACGGCAGTGTTTATTAACCGGGGAGCCACGTCCCTCTGGGGGCCCTAAAAAACTCAAAAACTAATTTAAAATATTGTTTGTTTATTACTGAAGTCAAATATCTTAAATTTTACGTTTTGGAAGAAATAATTCAATGATCGTAAGCATGTAAGTACAGTAGATTCTCAATTTTCCGGGGTAATAAAGGGAATGGGAAGCACGGATAATAGAAATCACGTATAGTACATATAATCCCCATCTATTTACCATCGCCATTCAAAATTTGCTGCCCTTTTTTCTACTTATCTATGTGAAAAGGAATTTTCCACGCTGGTAAATATTAAAATGAAGCAGTGAAATCGACTCCGAATCGACTCCTGCATGCGAATGGTATTTAGTAATACAGTTGAAACAAGAAAAGACAAATTAGTGGAAAGTCTTTAACAATAGAGGCTCCACTAAATACATTTAGGTAAGAAATTTTCTGTTCTTTTATTTGTTTGTTATTTTAATCAGTAAATAGAACCACTATTTTAGAATACATCTTAATGAGTAATATGTTAATAAAATCTAGGGGGCCATGAAAATACTGTAGGATATTTAGGGGGCCGTGACTAATAAAATATTAAGGTCCACTGTGTTAAGGGATATATAAATCTCTGTCACATTCCTGAAGTACGTGCAAGGTTTTGGTAGTAAGTTCCATAGTTACATTTTATCTGGGTCTTTCATTTTCTCTTCCAGTGAGACATTTCTTCTTTCAATTTTATAAGATTCAGATCTTGCTGCGCGTAAGAGCGTCATTAATATTTGAAGGGCAGAGCTTGTACCATGGTCTCTGGAAGAAGTGCTGGTAACCTATATACATCAACCAAACCAAAGGAAAATCTTGATTGAAGATCTTCAGATATGTTGTCTAGTAAAGGAATATAGATGGAGAGTTTATAGTAATCCTAGCGAGATTCTATTGTGGAGTTTTCACTTCTTTTTTTTTCTGGAAGACACAAATATACGATGAGGGGGAGCAGGGGGTAAGGACCCTTACACCCTCGCCCTCCGTGGAGCCTGGGGCTAGCTCCGTCTGACGGGAGTTTGTACGTATATTTTTTAGAACCGCGGCTTACTACCCGTTCGGGTTATACAATTATGTACTAATTACCTTGATAGTTTTTTAGGGATTAGGAAGGGTATATTTAGAGGAAGGATACCTGCATTTGCGTGGAGAGTTATTGTAAAACCATTTTGGAAAAAACACCCAACCAAGATTCGAACCTTGATTTCCCCCTAATTGGTAGTCTAGTCTAACATGAGACGCGTCATACTACCCGTTCGGGTTATACGCCTTCCTATTATATAGATTAAATTAATCATAGATTAATTGTATCATGTCTAGACTGCTGATGACGAGGAGTTCTAGGTTCGAGTGTCGGTTGGATGTACTTAGGGTGGTTTTCTAAAAAAAAATCCACTCTCCCTACACGCAAATGTAGGTTCACTTCCTCTAAATACCATCTTTTTAATCCCAAAAACCATTAGCGTAGTTAATACATAAGCATATAGCCCAAATGAGACGTGGTGCTAAAAAAAACTAGGTAATGTAGTTAGCTTTTTATAAGGGGAAAATGTTAGGGAGTACGTTGTTTAAATACAAGTACGGAATATATTTTTCAAATCTTTTGTAGCTTGTTATTTTATACCATACCCAAAGTAGAATAACAAAATCTATTGACAGAGCGTAGCGAGTTCCTGTTTTAAAATGAGCATTTTGCATTATTTCGTTTCTATTTCCGGATATCTATTCTACGATAACTACTAAATGCGTCGACCAATTTTAAAGAAATTTGGCAGGGAAATTTTTTAACCAAGTTAAAATGATGTATGCACACTCTGTTTACCTTTAAAGGTAACAGTCTTACCTTAGCGGGCTACACTATGGCCCTTTCCTATAAACTACGCAATAGTTGAAACATTCAAGGTAAGCGTGCTATCCTTCAGGGTAAAAGAAGTGTACATAGGGTTTAAATTTGGTTATCCGTTTCAATATGGCAGTGACTCAAAAGGTTTATCGATAAATAGTTCTTCTCAAGTGATTCAAATTTAAAATTATAATCATTCTATCGAATATATTTTTTTAAATTTTGAAAAATAATATGAGACTGGCGTATTAAACCACGCTAAATATGGCTATTCTTTATTAATATAATATACTAATATTAACTATATAATAGTATTATTTATAGTATTATATAGTATAGTAGTATATTATTAAGTATAGTAATTAAATAGTATTTGTTTTATGTCTAACTTGATTTCCAAAGGAAAACATCAACTTCAAATCCAAGAATAAATTATGGGAGGTATTTAATATTTGAATTCTAAAGAGAACTATTTAGACTGTAGTGATCATAACAACATGGAGGGAGCGAGGTCTTCTGTTCACAAAACTACAAGTTCAAATTTTAACAAGGTATTTTATAGCAAAATAAATTGTTGGTATTGTTACTCTGGGTAAAGTCACCCCTTAATATTCTTGATTCAAGTTTTGATATTGTCCGATTACTGATATAAGTATAAATATTAGCCAACAGTTTAAAAACAGTCTACATCTTTTATACTCTAGAACCATGCGTTTTACGGAAAATATGATAGTATATGGATGAGATTTTAAAAATATCTTTAAATTAATTTGTTGTTTATATTTTTTAAGGAAGATTTATTTGAATGGAAAAACTGAGAAGTTGGTCGTCTATTGAACTATTTTATTTACCTTTAATAGTATCAATTCTAAAAGGTAAATAAGATATTTAAACATTATTTCATTTTAGAAAATTTAACTTTTATTTACATAAATTGTCTTTTATACATTTTAATCCAAGTCAATTTCGATAATTGGATAGTAAGAATTAGCTAGTGAAGAGCCCCATATTCAGTCTTCAAACGTGTATGTTTGCTTTTCTAAGTTGCTTACGTACTTAGTTGTTACTTTCCCCTAGATGGCAAGCTCCATATGCTGCCAACCGGTGAACTAGTGGTGGTGAATGCCGGTAGTGCTGACAGCTACTCCACCTACCAGTGTCGGGTGACTCATCGGCTGTCTGGTGAGGCAAGAGTGAGCACAGGAGTTGCCAGGATATCCGTGAGTGAGGCTCGCGGAATGACACCTCCACGATTCTCGGAGAGGACTTTAAGTATTGAAGCTCGCCGTGATAAACTTGTCGTGCTACCTTGTTTTGCAGAGGGTGATCCTCCCCCTGAATACAGGTCAGTACATTTTTTCATCTCTGATAGATAAACAAAGGCATCTCGTAATTCTGCCATATTTGAGAGAAAATGATCCTTCCTCAGAATGCAATAACCTGCATTTTAATACGTTTTCTAGTTCAAGCATAATATTGTATCTAATATCCCAATTAATTGTCCGTGAGATGGCCTCTAAAGGACTATAAGTAACGGAGCTAGAGGACTGGTCTTTTAAGACACGTCCGAAGTTACCTGGTGCATGTTGTGTGGTTGCACGGTACCGTAGACTCAAGACTGTCATGTGCAGAAAGCGCAATAGTGAAGTCATTGTTTCGCTATTCGCGCGTCATGCATCCTCAGAACGTAGTGTCTTGAAAACCAAGCCTTCACAGAATTTACAGACGAGGCTTAAGATGTTTGTTTGCAGGTGGGAGTTCGGCGGTTCACCGGTGCCTGAGGACGAGCAAAGGTATACGTCTGGAGGACTGCTAATCATACCCCGAGCAAGACCTCACGATTCTGGCCGATACACTTGTACCGCCAGCAACCCAGCGGGTAACTCCCGACTTGAAGTCAGCCTTCTGGTCAGCTGGCCTCTGTCTGCACGCGTCAGTCCAGCGCTCCTTACGGTAGGACTAGGTAAGTTAAGGACTGACGCTGCATGTCTAAGCACCACTCTGCGTTTATAAATGCAGGCGGAGTATTCTCACCGAACGTACCATGTTAAGATCCTGACTGGCTCATTAGCCTATACAGTTTGAACGTTCTTGATATGCGTGAGTTAATAATGAGTAGGCCTTATATTCTCTTGTCTTTTATTCGGGCACATGTCCTACCAACGTTTTATGAAGACATTATTTTTACATTTGAAATACATATTACATTTATTAATTTTAGCTGATTCATAGAGCTACATAATTGTGATTAACATATTAATACTAGCTATTGCCTGCCTGTGATTCATGATACAATCCGAGTTGGTGTGCCTGTCACACGTTCATCTTGTTTTGAATGCTGAAAAGCAATTGCCCTTCCCGACGTGCATCGTGGGGTTGATTATAATCCTGCAAGCCTTCAGGAAGAGTCCACCAATATAAAATCAACCCTCTACGATTTCTCTTCTCAAAAGAATCCTAAAAATCTAGCGTATAACATAAGGCAATTTCTTTCGTAGAATATTTTTTATGCCAGGGCAATAAACAAATACATTTTTCCCTTGTCAATCCATCCTGCTAGTATGATGTAGGAAAATGAAGTTTGGGACGAGAGTTATCTAAATTTTTGGAGAGGTCACTAATAAATATGTCACCTTACAAGTTCATAAATGAATAGTTAGAATTGAACGAATTTTCCAACAGAATTTGTCAAAGAGGTCTATTTCAGAGTGAACTACGTAATGACGGGAGCGTAAACAATCGTGATTTTTTGGTCGATATCAGCAATAAGGAAGAAGTGACAAAGGCAAAATTCTTCTATGAGATTGTATGCCAGGTCAGTGTAGGTTGGAAGGGAGTCCATGGTTTGACAGTCCCTTGCTCAGAAAAGTAAATTAACAGCTGCAAACCAGATACTGCATAAATATATAAAAATAGTATATATAACTTTTATATAACAGTCATAAAAGTCCCTTCCTATCTATATAGGAATAACCCACAGATCCAAGCATTAGCATTACTGTTTCAATATCTATAGTAATAAAATCACTGGCATGAGTGCATGTCATGAACTAGTCAACAAATGAACCACACGAGGCAATATAAATGGTTTTATACATGGGATCTTGTAAAAAAAATCAAATTCAATATGTTACCAAAATAAGCGTGTATGTTACTCCAACAAATTACCAATGTGCCTTAGGTCAACCAGCTCAAATGACGTGCACCACTACGGGTCATCCGGTAACTATGGTGCTGTGGATGAAAAACGGCCAGTCCTTGTCCAGCCTTAGGGGTGGGATGTCAGGTGAAGTGTTCCACTTGGCGTCGGTATCAAGGGAAGATCAAGGGATGTATCAGTGCTTCGTCAAAAACGAGAAGGATATGGCTCAAGGGACGGCGGAGCTGCGGCTTGGAGGTGAGTTGGGATGAACCAGTGTTTTATCAACATCATGAGGAACATGGCTCGAGGGACGTTGGAGCTGCGGCTTGGAGGTGAGTTGGGATGAACCAGTGTTTTATCAATAACATGAGGGACATGGCTCAAGGGACGTTGGAGCTGCGGCTTGGAGGCGAGTTGGGATGAACCAGTGTTTTATCAATATCATGAGTGGCATGGCTCAATAACGTTAAAAACCAGCTAATAATTTGAAGATCTTGTTATTTCAATTGCCTTTTACAAAGTAAGATATATTTTTCTTACGATATTGACAACACTAATTACTGTAATTAATCAACTAGCTGATCAGCAAAAAGTAAGACACTTTTGAATATGCACGTGTTTAATTTCAATCCTGCAAACCTTGATTCATCCTCAACTATCTTCCTTATCCACCCCTCAACTACCATTGCAAACACGTGAAACATCAACGAATTTTCCACTCTTGACTTTTATAAAAACTAAATAGTGTTGTAGAATTTAAGTGGAAAGTAATTTGTGGTATTCTCTGTAAACTATCAAACCCAGTATTCAAGAAATGATGTAAATATAACATTATCAACCATCACACTGATTTTCAGTAATTTTTTGTTGTTGTGTCATAATGCTGTCAGTGATACATTCATTTTTGTATAAAATAAAGAAGTGACTATAAAACAAAACATTTTTAACATTTTTTAGTAACTGTCCCAAACAATAAGGAGGGGAGAGCGCGTGGTAATATTATCATCTACCAAGGGGGGCGTCAGCTTAAAAAGGTTGGAAGCCAATGCCCTAATGTATTTGTTTCAATACGTGGCCATTAGCCATGCAGCATGATCTGTGATTGGGTCTTCTTGGAAGACTCATCTACAATATTAAGTTTTTCGTATTTGTTTGAATGTTTCAGATACCCCCCCACAGCTCGTGTATGGTTTCATTCGTCAGAACATACAACCAGGTCCATCGGTTTCCCTCAAGTGCGTGGCTTCTGGAAATCCAACACCAAACATTAAATGGACTCTTGATGGTTACCCACTACCTTTAAACGAGAGGTAATATTTAAGCCCCATCTACCAGTGGTGTAGTTGTAAATTTAGCAGTGCCGGAATGCAAGTCCGTAGCCACCCCAAAACAGAAGGGAGAATCACCGTAGGCGAAAAGAAAATTCACAGACATAAATGCCTCTAGAAGCTATTTGGAGCATTTTTTAATGGTTACTAAGGCAGAAACTTATTTAAAGCACTTCCTATGAGATTCCAAAAATTTGCATAGAGCACAGTAAATGTCAATAGAATTTATTGATTCATAGTATGAAAAAAAGTTTTAACAAAATATTGATATAAAATCAATCAGTTAACTTAGAATTGCATAGTATAAGACTTTACAAAAAAAAAAAACATGAAAATCAGTGCCGGAACAGTGTTCCCATTCCACTACACCCCTGCCATCTACAGACTCTGTATCCGTATGTTCGATGTCCATAATAAATCAATGCCACAATATCATATTGGTGACCTGGCGGTCTAGGGGTAAGGTGTCAGACTTCTATGCTGGTGGCCGGGGTTCAATCCTCGGTCCCGGCAAAGATTTATCTGATTACCAAACCCTTCCTTCACCTCTGACAAGACATCTTGTGAATGTGAGGAATGCCAGGCCTCCACCGTGGTTCGGATTCCACGTTACACTGTAGGTCCTTCATTTCATCTCACAATCACCCTACCATTACACATTAGCGTAAGTGCGTATACCCCGAGTGGGTAGTAAGACGCGGTGCTAATAATAATAATAATAATAATAGTATCATATTGCTGTCTACAGAATCCTGAAGGATAGGTAGCCCTACTTGCTCCGTAGAAGTTAGTCAACTTTTATTACTCTCTAAGGACTAGTTTATACAGACTATCAATCACAGTTAAGTAAATATGTGTAGAAATAAGAACACTAATGGCAGCAAAAGGATCAGTTTTTAATTATAACGTTGATAGTTCCAATCGTGTTATAAAGGTAGTTATTGTTAATGTACTTAGCCTACATTTCAAATATATCCTGGACGTTTCCCCAAAAAGTTGTTTTAGAATATCTTATTGATCAGCTGACTGCTTGGTGGTTGTTCCTTGCTGTTGACGATTTTCTTTCGAAGAGTTTTATTGAACGAAGTCTCGGACTATCTCGTTGTTTGGCATGTTCACGTGATTAAGGATATGGATGCTGTATACGCGAATTGTATTTCTAAGGACCACGGACTATGGATAATGTACAGGTACCTATGGATACGTAATCTGTAGACGTGGCTTTAGACCATAGGCGTGGTTAGCTCTTAATTACTGGGGGTGGGGCCAGGGGGGTGGTTAGGGAAAATGAAAAAATAAAAATAAATTTACCAACTGAATTTCCATGACTAATACAATATAAATAACTATATAAGTCATTAAATAATATATATTAATCAGCTATGCATTGTTCCTCATTGTTTCTGTTGGTTTTATTTATTAAACAACATTGTTGCTTTATCTACTAAACAACACTTTATCTCGTCTAAAACAACAAACATTAGATGAAACAAATAGCCGAAGCTATTGTTGATGCATTTTAGAGAGGATACTTACTACCTCATAGATATCATATTCTGAAAATTGAAAAATGACACCTGGACACGGGAATCGAACCCAGGACCTTCGGCTTAGTACGCCACTGCTCTTACCACTGAGCTATCCAGGATTCGTCCCGTGCCCATGGTCATTCTTCACTCATAGTTTAAGGCAGAGTCTGAGATAGACGTGGAAGTCGTCAGCTTATAAACATGTGATTATCTAAGATCACAGCCATCAGACAACGCAGCCATCAGCGACTCAGTAGTTGGCATTTTTGCGGCCAATTGACAATTATATATATAATTGTACAGGACAATTATATATATAATTGTCAATTGGCTGCACTGAAAGATGCCTTTTCTTTGACTTCTTTATCTACTCTTCATACTCTCTTACACTCAACAATAAGTTTACTTAATTGCTGACCCTAACATTACAATGGCCATATCTACAGTACCCTCTTTGTTGGGTTCTTCTCACTCTATACCATTCCCCCTCCCCCCTTACTCCTTTACCTTCTAAATTTGCATTATTTCACAAACCACATACCCAACAAGTAGATAGAAAAGTAGGCCTAACTATTTCAGGCTTGGCTCGAAAATCCGAATAATCTCTCAGATCCCTAGATAATATATTTAGGTTATAAAAATGATACTTTTGAAATACATATTCATACATATTTATAATTATTTGAATATACTGTATATGCAACAGTTGATTGTAAACTATTAATGCTCAAGTAGATTTAATGTGGATTTTTTTTCGTCAAGATTGATTTTTCTCTCATTTGAAAACAAAAAAACAAAAAATAAATGTCAAAATAAGTATCTTGTTTTTTAACTTAGTTGTTGAGATATTTTTCATTCCTGATAGCTAAAGTTTATTGTTCATAGTCATATCTAGTTTTTACATATCTTTTACATTGTAGAGAAGCGATTCACTTTTAATGGAGGGAAAACATGGATTTTCAAAACTTTCCATTGAAATATACTTTAACAATAATAAAAAAATTATTATAAAAATATACTTTAAAACATAAATATCCTATAATTAATTGGACTAGACTCCACTTACAAAAATGAAAAACGTTAATAAAACCAGTATATTAATTAGCATATACTAAAATTTATAAAAAATAACTTTTTGAGAAGCTTATATATTAATGGTTCTGGAAAATGACTTGAATCCATTCCATTATGTTTAATATAATGACATTATACTCACGGTGCCAATAAGATTTATCTATAAAAGAATAAATTAGATGATTAATTATACACATGTACTAATCACCAACCATTGTTATTGTAATCAATTCTCAAAGGTTGTGGCAGGCAGTACATGCAGTGCAAATGGAAGAATCTCTAAAAATATTCAAGGTATTGACTGGCAAAACTAATGGGAAGAGATCAGTGGGAAGACCAGCTGGGTTGATATTAGAATTGACTTGAGAGATATATGGTGTAATGAGTTGGGCTGGGTAGAACTAGCTCAGGTATAGGATGTAATGAGGTGGACTGGATAGAACTAGCTCAAGATAGGAATGTAAGTAACTAGCTTTATGATAGGGATAGGTGGCCTATCTTTGTACTTTCGAGTTCTTAATTATATAGAGTAAGTAAGAAATTAGGAATAAACTAGCTTATTAAAATACTTTTTGATAATCCGAGTTATTAATTTGGGCTACTAAAATTTGTATGTCATATTTCTTGCTCATGCCATTAGTAATGTAGGTTTATTCTTAATATATACACATGCATCTAACCTGAATGGGTAGTAAGATGGGGTGCTAAAAAAATATTCTTGATATATTCTACAAAATGTAACCTTAATTTTTAGGAATAATTTCACTTTTTTTCTTTCTTTGTGACGAATGCTAGTTTTATTTGATAGCTGCTGTTATATGTAATGTTTTCAATTTAAGGTTTGTTATCGGTCAATATGTGCCTATGTATGGCGACGTCATCAGCCATGTCAACATCACAAGTGTCCATGTTCAAGAAGGTGGTACATACCAATGCTCTGCAGTTAATAGGGTTGGTGAAGCAAGCCACAGTGCTCAACTTAATGTATATGGTAAGCTACATATTGGTCAGACAGTGGCAGATCGTTGGTTGTTTCAAGGTGAAGACAGGCTTGACAGGACTATACTAGTTAACTGGTCCTCTCCATCACTAACATATTTGATCAACCACACACACAATAATTTAATGAATGAAGGTGTACACTAGTTTTAAAGTGAAAATTTCACATTAAATGGAAGGAATAAATTTACTAGTACACAGTCTTGTCAAACCTGGCTTCACATAGCAACAGCCTTTAGACGCCACTGAGTTTGGTTGATCTTATGACATTTAAAATTATAATATAATGATATAATGAATAAAAAAGATATTTTTTTCGATATTACTCCTTTCAGTCACCAAGTTTTGCTGTGAAACTGGATAATTTTCACCAATTGAGAAAGGAAAACATTTTTCTCCATTTTCTGAGGAAAATGGTTTGCCTATTGATAAACCTGGATAAAATGTTTACTTAAATCTTACTTGATTTTTAAAAGAAGCACTTCCTTGGAGTTTCTATATCAATAACATTTAAAGAACATTAGTTATTAGTAGGTATGTTTTAGTAATAATCAGTGGACCACTTTGATGGGGTTTTTTTTTAATATCTTATGTGACATGAGTATTAATGTTCCTAAATTGTGATTTAGGTGCCCCTCATGTACGACCAATGGGAGAGGTGTCTGCTGTTGCAGGAGAAAATCTCAAAATCACATGTCCGGTAGCTGGATTCCCAATTGACGGTGTGAAGTGGTATAAAGGTAAGTAGAGTAATATATACTTTTCTAGGCCATTGCACTGAAATCTCTTAATAGCAGACACCCATCGGGTTCCAAAAAATGTTCACGATTAAAACATGTCTATTTTATTAAACATAATTTAAAAAATTAAAAGCAGACCGCCCGAATACAGATTAATTGATATTTACCTATATATTGTAGATAATAACTGCAACCTTACAATTAATGCAGCGTGCAGTATTGTAGGCAAGATAGTTATGATTAGTTATTAAATATTATACTGTACATAGCTTATTGTACAGATTGCATCATATACAGAGCAATATGCAAAGAAAAATTAAATTGCACTGCAGGCCTCCCGTATTATCAAATATGTGGGTATGTTGGAACAATACCTACTGATGGTTTGGAGGTGGTGGGCTTTATTACCTTGAAACCTGTAGTCATTATTACACAGGCTGTTTTAGAAACTTTCACTAGATGGGGAGATGGGACTGCTCACACTTCACGTGAGTCAATGGCATTCCTGAAATTCCTACAGTATTATTCATTAGTGTATGGCATAAATGACTGTGAGAAATGGAGTAGCTAGTTTGGTCACTGTTTGTGTAGACTTTTAGCCGCTTTGTGGGATCTTGGATGTTGTCTACACGCTGTATCCGGCAATGAGATGATTTGATGATAGTTATTATAAAGATGAGGAGCCAGTGGAAATCTTAAACCTAATTTAAGCCTAATTATCCAAACCTTGGTGAGCATAGAAAAAATTTCCTTTTCAAGGGAAATGCCTATGGCTCTGCCAAGAATCAAACCTAGGGCCATTAGATCAATAGCTAGGGAGGGGTGCTCTAGACCAAGAAAACGGCTCTAGTAAAATACTTTAAATTTTGATCTGTTGCTTAGAGATTATTATGCATACATATGTGTCGTGAGCAATGTCCGTGTCCATTATTTAGAAAGTCCTTTATTGGGAAATCGTTTCATCGCAAGAGCCAATGTTATTTTGCCGGTGAAATTTAAGCTGTCTATTATAAATAAGGTTCTGCTATTCAGAAATGTCCAATAAGGGAGATTTCACTGTATTACTTATATTTCATCATTTATTGTAATAAGGGAACATAAAAAATATATAACTCTTATAGTTAAATGTTAAATCTCAAGATAAAAAAGTTTGATAATTCAAACACATTTCAGACAAGAGAAATTATAATTTTACTTCTGATAAGTTTTAGGTCATTCTTTTCTGATAATGACACTAAGTTTACTGATGAGAAAGTAAATAGTTATCAGATAAATGTTTACTCTAACCTCACTCTTGACAATCTTTCACACTTAGAATAGCTCTTGTGAGATGCTTATTATTGATAACTGGTAAGATTTAAGACAAAAATATATCAATAAGTACTGATTCTCAAATGTTTTTCAATGCTTCCCAATTATATTTCAGTGGTGGTTTTTACAGTACTTAACTCACTCTATATGTATTAGACGTCTTGAATGTATTGGTAGCCCCATAGTCTAAGGCATCAGTTTTGCTATAAACTGGATTTATGATGATGTGGAGGTCGAGGTTAGAATCTCGGACATATGGACAGGAAAATAGGGTATCTACATGTGACAACACAACACTTTTCCCACACTAGCTTTATGTTCATTGGTGAAATATTATAGTGTAAATAAAATAAATATAACTATGTACTAATAAAGAAATTATGGATTTAAATTTTATATCATGCAGAGTTGCATCCTAACCAAACCTTTTCAAACAAATGGAGTTTTAGATTATTATTAATCTTAACTGTGATTGGATTATGGCATTTAATTCTGTCAGTAAGATGTTTAGACCGTTGATACCATACCTTTCATTTCTGCCAAAGAATCAACAATAGATACTAAATCAGAATTTCTTATTCTCACTAGTAGACTAGTTAGTAGTAAAATATTTAAACTGAATTGGTGTTTGCCTAGTGTAAATAATATTTATCGTCCTATTTTAAAATATTTTGGGGGGTATTTTAACTAACTAAACTCTTGTTTTAGCAAATAGGTACTATATATTATTCACTGTCACAAATATGATTTACATTAATAAAATACATAAACAAAAATAGTTAGTGAAACCAAATCTAAAATAAATAAATATGTGTCACAAAACTAAAATTACTATGCAGAAGAATAAACTAGCATCACAAATAAATAAACTACAAACAAAACTATACATAAGTGACAAAAAAAATATGATCCTGGTGGAAACATTTTTCCAATGTTAACCCTAAACAAATGAATGTTTTTTCTCTCGACCTACCTCCCTACAGCCCTCTAACTACACAACAAAAGCTAATTACATGTCTTGCTACTTGGGTTTTACCTGAATATGCCAATAGAAAGTGGGTCAACTCCAGTGGCGGCTCGTAGCTAAAATTAGTGGAGGTGCTGCTTCAGAAAATGTTTAGTCTTTGTTTTAAAATTGTGTAAAAGTAAAAAAACATGTATAAAAAGAAAATTTATTAAGGAACTTGATAAAATCTTAACCAAAAAAACTAAGAGTTTTTTCTTACTTTAACTTAAATTGTTACAGCTCAAGCTTGATCTATTCATTTAAAAATGAAATCAATTCTTCTTGTTCTAATTTGCTCAAAAAGTTAAAAAAATTTACTCTTTGATCTCTGGATGACAATTGAGGAAATTTTTCTCCATTGAAAGTACTGCAAGCGTATTTAGTCTTTCTTTTAAATAAAAGAACCGAAAAAAAATTAATCAAATAGAATAGTTGGAAGCAGAATAATAATCTAATTTTACACTCTTCTACACTTTATCACATTCAAGAATATGGTACACGGTTTTTAAGCACAACACACGCTGAGTAAAAAAAAAGTCCTTCAACCATCACGCCAGAGCCGGCACTGCGAGAACAACAGTTCTCTCTCTACCTGGCAGTCCCACCTTCCTCCTCACCCCTTCTTATGTGCGCATGCACACAACAGTCAAACACCACATCGCTGGCACTGTGAAGCGCACAGTCCCATACAAAGAATTTTGTATCTTTTTCATAAACTGGGGGATGGTTACTGAAATACTGACATTAAGCTTAAGGAATATATATTGTACTACAAAAATAAAGAAAGAATTAAAGAAAAAAGGACTCAATATACTAAATTTTATCGATAATATCAAGTGGAAATAGGGGGTGCTGCAGTTCCGCAGTGCCTATACACGAGCCGCCACTGGTCAACTCCATTGTATGCGCACATCTCCACTTGCAACCCACCAATGTTTTACTGTTAACAGTACCAGTAGTGCACCCATGGGAGGCTTGTAGTTTGAGTTTTCCCCGAGATCTACACNCCCCTACCGTAATTTGGGGATGCCCAGAAATCTACACAGATCCGAAAAGAAAATCAAATTGGTTGGGGTGTGGGGGGTGACCAGTTAAACGTTGTGAACAAAGAAAATATTAAGTGCCACACATCTTTGTGTTGATCCTCCCTAGTAGTCCTAATTGATGTTCTTGCAGTTTAGGAAGTGGCCCAAGTCCTGAAGATTGCGGCAGATTCCAAATCTCCCAGTTTCACACGTGTTTCTATCGAGGAGTTGCAGAGTGGCTAGACATTTATCTATTATAAATAATCGGTGATTTTTGTGGCAGTAAGCCTATGTGACAGTTAAGTCAACATTAATTTGGGCCTATTTATTTATTATTTGGTTAGATTATTTCATTTATAACAGTAAATATATAAATGGTCCAGTTAACAAATACCAATAAAAAACCTTCCAAAAAAGATTCTAGGTGTATATGACAGTAAAAAAATAATCCTGGTGAGC
>CABFOW010001919.1:79329-95480 GCA_902141385.1 Timema californicum
ATGAGATTTTAACATATAAGTAGTAATGCAGCCTACAAAATACATCATTTATTTGTTCTTGAAATTAACTTGGAAGGAGTAATAACTGTTGGCTTACTGCAAAACATAAATGTTTAGAAGATGTATGAATGTTAACTGCATTAGAAACTGTCAGTATTTTGCTAGTGTATGACTTGATGAAGTGAATAATGTGTTCCAACTCTCCTTTTAGACAAGCGCCATTTAACTATCTTACTCTATACGCGGACATTCGCGGCCAGCCAGCACACACAGAACTAACTATTTATTAATATGTTTGAGTAACAGGAAAACTTCACTGTTTCTTAGGTAACCTTCATATAGTCAATCTTAAATCAATAGATAGGACAAGGAAAGAGTGTTTAAAGTAATTTTTTATGGTAGGTTTTTAGTTTTTGTTTTTTAGCACCGCGTCTTACTACCCATTTTGGTAATACGCCTAAGTACTAATTACTCTAATGGGTTAGGAATTGGAAAGATTGAAGTTAGAGGAAGGGAACCCGCATTTGCGGGGAGGGAGTGTGTAAAACCACTTAGGAAAAACTACCCGAGTTCATCGGAGCGATATTAGAAACTAGATCTCCACATCCTTGTCAGTGGAGCTGAGCAGTAAGTTAGCGCGTTAGATAACTACGCCACCTGGGCGGGTCTGAGAGTAGTTTATAATCTAATTGTGGTAAAAATATTATTGATTGAACTTAAAAAAGAAAGCCCCGAGTTAATGATAGATTATAGAACAGTGTGATATCTGCTCGAAACACTCACAAAATAAAATATTTTATATTTTATATTAAAGAAAATTACAAAGTAAAACAAATATCCTAGGAAATACGGTAAATAATGTATATTATACTGCTTTTGTATTCATGCGGACAAAAAAAATATTCTTATATGGTCCATTTTCAGTGATGGGTGAAACCGGGTTCTAGTCCTGACCGGGAATATTGAGACACGTTTTCTTAAATGGTTTCCCAACTTCCCTCCAAGCAAATATGGCTACATCACCTTTAATTTTTATCTTTTAGATCACTATCTCCCAGTAATTAGTAGTAAATATGGTTTAAATAGGTAATATTATGTTACGAATAAATATTCTCCTATAGATCACTCACGATTATATTATCCCCCTCACGAAAGAACGGAATTTCACCTTCCAGCTGATCCACAAAATCCATTATAGCTAGGTCTGTCAGAATTTCCAGGGACTCACAGCAAAACACCTGATTAAACTAAGGTTAAAATTTAAAACCTGCCTGAATATAAAAACTATGTAAGCGTAGTTGGAAAAAAGTTACACTGCAATCGCTTATGTGGATATAAATATCCTAGATAAAATATACACAAAACCCATCTGAAACTTTAACAGGGACTCAAACCCCAAAACCTAAGTTTCTCATACTACAATTTCCCCCGTTGATATCCTAAAGGATAGAATTAATACGGAATCAGTTGTTGACAAATATCCGGCCGGTCCTTCAACGAGACTCACAACACAAAAGATTAAATCATGCTAAAACTTGCTTGGATAAATATTCTACAAAAAAAAACTACATTTAAATCGGTTAAGTGGTTCCATAGATATATACAAATATCCGGCTGGCACTTCACCGGGGCTCACACCAAACCATGCGATTATAATTATTATTCTAAAAAATGCCTGGATAAATACACTAAAGAATAATAAAAACTACCCCACAGTAATTATGTTGTTCCATAAATATATGCAGACATTCGGCTGACCCTTCACCGGGACTCCCACCGAAACACCTGATTATACACAAATAATGCTCAAACCTCCTGGATATTGATCCAGTACAAAAGTAACAACCACACCGCAATTGGTTAAATGGTTCCAGAGATAAATAAATCCGGCCGTATCTTTAAAAGAAAATCAAACCCTGACTGTATGTATGCGAAATCCTCTCTTAGGAGACATCACGATGAATAGAAATAAATGCACTGCAATAAGTTGTGAAATTCCAGGTATCCTTGGCTATAGACAGATATTCTTAAATATAGTACAGAACTACAATATATTTTTACTTGAATATATTTATATTCCAAACCTCAAAAAAGCAGAGATATTATGTAAAGTGGTTTTAAGCTCGTAAAACAAATCAATATTTATCATTGGTTTTCAATTATCATTTAAACCTCCTCACTCTGATATTGTATTATTACATGCCAACAACATGGTCAGTTTTATTGTTTGGATTTCCAGAATTGATTTAGTAAAAACAGATTTGACAAAAATAATCACAGTTTACATTATACTTTAAATTTATTATATAATGATAATAATCAACGCAAATCTTAATAAACCACACCTTTTCTCAACCGATGTATTTATTATTAAAGCGTTTTACTAATAGTTATATTATAGCCGCTATGGTAACATTAAATATATTATGGAATTGAACTATGCTCCCACAAAGTTATACACAGTCATAATAACTTTGAAGAAACAAATAAATTCACTTTTATAACTAAAATATGTCCAATGGATGAGATTTTATCAATATATATTTTTTGCCCACCCGGAAATAATATAAAATTTTTTTAAATATGATTGGGACCCTTAGATTACAGAAGTTTTTTTAAAACTCAGCTTCTTACAAATAAAGTAAAAATCTTTTAGAGTTAATCTGTTATTTATGTTACAGGTGTGGAATATAATAATTAATCATTAATAAATGTATAATTGGCTATAAACAATAATGAAGATTCTGGAAAGGGGGAGACTTGATTTATGTTTCCATGGTGAACCAATCAATGTGGGCAACAGTGCCCAGATAACGTTTGACGTGGTTAAACTTTTAATAGCAAAAAAAAATACCAGCCTGTACTCTAATGAGAGCAAACATAATTAATTTACTTAGTATTAAAGTATTAATTATTGATTTTATCATTATCAGAACAATAAAGTATGATTAATTTAGTAAATCAAACCTTTTGGGCAGCGCTAAAAGACATAACCCCTCCTCCTTTACTCCTTCCCAACAGCCAAGAAATAATTTAATGACTTAAGGCCTTCTCTAACTTAGTTGTTGGGCGTAGCTAGGCAAACTATTCTGCAGTCATGTGTGGAGGAATATCATACCTCGCGTGCTCAGTGAATTATAAGTTGCTACCTTTCAATCTTGACGGTGTGTACATAGTATCATAAAATATATGTATACTATTAAAAATAAAAGTCTGAAAGTTGTAAATCAATCATGTATAGTAATTTGTATTTAAAATTAAATATGTCTGTTTAAATGATTAGGTCTTAAACTGTATTTTCCATAACAGATGTGCTCTACTAATAAGTGATCTGTGTGTACAGGGCCGCCCTTAGCAAGCATTGAACCATGGACAAACTTTGTTTCTGGGACCCTCAGCTATCTACCTCATATACCCCCCACAGCCCCACCCAAAAAAAGCCTTAAAAAATCTAATTTTATTTTAGTGTTGGCCCTTATATACCCATTTTCAGCTGTATAAAATTATCATGGAAATACCCTAAAAGCTTAATACATTGCAATAATTAATGCTAAAATCAGTGTTACTATATATTGGTTGATTTCTCCCCAACCCTTTATTTTCTTCCCTAGTGAAAGTGATCTGTGTAAAGGTACAAAGAACAACTTTGCCGTGTTTGAATTAAATTGGTTAATGTGTTCATAATTGATCCTGAGACATATCTACCAAAGACAGACAAAGAAATGCAAATCATTGGAGTTAAAAAGGAAAACTAGCTTCACTCAATTAATAAACCAAACCAACCACATGCTTATGTTTTAGTTTGATTTTACACTCCGAGAATATTTGTATATCACCTATACAGGGAGATTACTAAACGAGTGCACAAGCAAAAACTTATCACCCCAACTTGTGTTTTCCCCCTTGAACTTAATCAACTGTAGGACCCCCAAAACCAAGGATCCCTGTGCAGACGCATTGTCAGCACACCCCTAAGGACGGCCCTGCCTGAGTATGTAAATGAATTCTTTATTTTAATTTAAAATAACGACAATATATTTTTTAAATTTTGGTCACTAATGATTATGGAATGATGGCGATATATATGGGAAAAGAGTATAAACTAGATTAGTATCCCTTGGGGGGCTGAGTAGTAAGTATGGAAGCCATGGTAACCTGCAACATTTTGCTGAAATTCACACATTTTATAAATATATAAGACACAAATATCAAGAACAGTCATAAGATTGAAAGCTGTCACTGTACAATGGAGAGTTAATGTGGCATTTGTTTAATTATTTCAAGTTTGATTGTGTTCCAGTACCCCCAAAGATAACTCCTTTCAACTTTCGGTCAGATCTCCACCTCGGAGAACGTGTAGGTGTACAATGTGTGGTGAGCAAAGGGGATCCCCCACTTGATGTCTATTGGTTGAAAGATGGGCACAAGCTTGGAGTCCACGATGGTCAAGTTGAAGGGGAGGGAATTGTCCTGAGGACGTTGGACCAATTCACCAGTGTCCTCAGCATAGGTGCATTGGCACTGACACACGGAGGCAACTACACTTGCCAGGCTCGCAACAACGCTGCATTAGCCACGCACACTGCCCCTCTCTCCGTCAATGGTATGGCGATGGCCACTCATCACAACAATGCTCCAAAATTTGTGACACAGGAGATGACTCATTTCAAGTGAACGTTAAAACCCAATTTTTATTTGAGATTTTCAACAGGTCTGTTCTATATAGTGTCTAGATTTTTTTAAACCAAAATAAACCAAACTATAATGATACCATCATAAGCACAACCCAGTTACCCTGACAGATATCACATTTTAACAGACTACACTATGGCCCTATCTTACGAGCTGTGCTATAGTAGAACAATGAAAAGTAAGCTTTCAGTCTTAACGAAAGATACATTCAATGCAATTCGTTTTGAAACAATTATATTATACTACTATAAAGCCACATGGCTGACTCACTCACTGACATTAATGTTTACCCACTTCCAGATTAGCTAGAAACTTGAAATTTGACAGACTTATAGCTTCTAGTCTGTAACCAATGGAGAAATTCCAAAAAGTTAAATTGATTAATTTCAACCCCCGAAAAAAAATTAAAATGGCGGAGCATCTTTAAAGTCGGTGTGGACCTTGCTTTGGAGATCTCTTGTGTTTAATGGTAAGACCTATCAAAAAACAGTTCTGTAATTGCATTAGTTTACATCCACTTGCAAAGAAAACTCACTGGGGGTTCGGGGGTGTAGCCCCCAATGAGCAAAGCGAGTACTATATATAAAACAATTGGAAAATATAGTTATCCACCAAACTAAACATTCATTGGCAAGATAATGCATCTGCATTGAAATTTTTTCTGTTTTGGAAAAATACAAAGTTTATAATTTGATCAGCGAAATAAATTTGATCAACAAATATTTAGCCTTATACAGTTAACTTATTGCATAAAAAATTAATAAATAAACATTTGAGGACTAAGTAGTTAATTGAAAATAACAGATATATTTTATATGTCATGCATCACATCTTACAATGTTGTGTCTGGGCTATTCATATATTTATAATATTGTTAGAAGAATGGGGAAGGTTTAATTTAGAGGAATTATAACTTCATTTTCACAGAGAGCTAGAGTGGGAAACCTTCTAAAAACACATCCTCAGTATACGTTAAAGAGATTCAAGCACTCACACCATGTCACCAGTAAACCGTAACATCTATGCTTATCTAATGGGCGATACTTGGTATTTAGAATTAATTGGACACTATTAATAAAACAAGTTTAGACAATAGTTATATGAGCGATGAATAATTTATTAATTACTATAAATACACAAATTAAATATTGTAGCATAGAAGAGATAGTACTATTTACCTTATACAAATAATAACTAATCATAAACTAATGATGCTAAATCGAAGAAAGATATTACATAGCTTAGTAAAAAAGATGGATTTTTATGAAATAAGTTTTTACAAATAAAATCATATTATGAATAAAAACTGCATATTTTGCGAGAGTTAAATATATTGATAGCTGTATTTTTTCGATAAATTTGACATACTGGTCTCACAGTTTGAAAAATCTAGACATAGTGTAAACAAAAAAGTTACATTAATATCGGGAGCTTCCTTGATGTAGTATTTCCTCTGATTGGGTATCTCCTGTGTCTCAAATCCCGAGGAGCGTATTTAGTAGAACTGTGTTGTAGTTTTAGTGTGTGCGTGGGGATATGTTTCAGTGCCTCCAGCAATCACCCCTTTCTCGTTTGGCGAGCTGTCAGCTGGCGAACGAGTGAGGGTGACCTGCAGTGTGAAGCGAGGTGATGGGCCAATCGCCATCTCTTGGCTCAAGGATGCGAGCCCTCTCATGTCCCAAGGCCCAAGCCTCAGCCTGCATGATGAACTAGACCTCACCATACAACACCTGGAGGAGTATTCTAGTGTCCTGGCGATCCGTAGCGTTAGCTCTAGGCATAGCGGCAACTACACGTGCGTGGCGAGTAACCCTACGAGGACAACCATGTTCACTGCCCAGCTTCTGGTCACTGGTAAACTGCACATCTTGGGGGTGGTCATGGCGGGCATGTGTCCAAACACGGATCTGCACTTGTTTATTCTCATACCTCTTTAAGTTAGGATAATATTTATACTCCTCACTTATAGATTTAAACAAAGTTTTGGATCAATATATTTAATTAAATAAATTAGTTTTAACCAAATTATAATATTATCATTTTTTATTCATGCTATAGATACTTGATCAGACAATTGTTGTCAAAACAATTTTTTTAATAACAAATAACTGATAAATTGAGGGATAATAGGCAAATTGATTTATACTTTACATAACATATTTGCAAATTAAAGTATAATGGATAATTTTTTCCCCCTTATTTTAGATATGAATTAAAACAAAGAGGAATGCTAAGTTAACGAATGTTTGTTGTGTTTTGCACAAACACATTAGAGCATTGAATTTTTAAACTTTTCTGTTGAACATGTTTTGACAAATATTTAATAATACATATTATTTGAGGATAAATCATTTTCTAAATTATTTTTCATTATAGGACTACATAGAGAACTGTTAAGAACATGTGTCAAGAATTTAGTAATCAAATATTATCTTTAGGGATTGTTGTGTGAGTAAAAATTGATTGGCTCTTTGAAAACGGATTGTAAAGCTAATTTATTGAATTATTGAAGACGGAATGGAAAATAAATTATTCTTATCAAATTGGCTATGCCTGTGTTGAATAACAAGTTAGTTTTACCAGTACTAAGTAAGCTTATTTTGTATAGGGTCTATGTATTTGGAAGAAGGTACAGAAAAGGTGGATAGAAAACATGTAAAAGAGAACAAACACAATATGGCCCTTACAATAAAAAGCAGAACACTTCACACTTTATATTGCTTCCATTGGACAAAAAGGTAATGGCTACCTCTCAACCCTTTTGGTGCCACGCCTATACCAGAATTCACATGTGAAGAGAGCCAGGGGCCTGTTAGGTTTTGTGTGCGAAGATTGCCACAGCTATTTCCGCATTTTTGTAAGAGTTTGCAAGAAAATTCGCCAAACTTTTATTTATAAAGTGATTATTTTAAACTTTCTATCATTTTAATCCTCATGTTCTGTTCCTTGATAAAAATAAATTAATACATTTTAATTAAAATTATTTGAATCCTAAATTTTAAATTTAACTTTAAATTTTTGTCAAAACTAAGGCTAATCAACATATTTAAAAAAATAATATATATATATTTCACTACTCTTTGGTTGTAGTTCATTTAGTCTTATACAATAAATTAAAGTTTTGAATATATATGACTATAAATAGGAATTACAGGAATTTTTATTTGATATCCTACGTTAGATATTTTTGGGCTGTTATTGCTTACCTTACAACAAGATTTATTACCTATATTGCTTACCTCATGAATAAGTATTGAAGCCTACATATAATGACTGCGTTTTCAAAAAACCTTTTATAATGAAAAATTTCAAATATTTTTTTACATATTATAAAGATTTATAAAGTTATTACACCTATTTATTTACATTGGTAAATAAATATTTTCATTCACATGACCTAACCAAAGAATGTAAGTAGTATATTTTTCTAAACTCACAACAATGTAACTCGTACATTTGAAAACTGTTTACAAAACTATTTACATCAGTATGAATGTGAGCCACACTTAAGTTTTTCCATGCAACTCGTATGTAAACCAGCGTTGCATTTAGCACCTTGAGTATGTGATCCAATAACAACTATTTACGTACGATTTTTGTTGCCAACCTTATATAAAATAATAGAGGGAAATGTTCTTTTTCCAGTGATATATGACACTACTAAACTAGCTATCAGTTAAAGCAAGACCTAGCGAAAATTTAGAGAGCCAAACTTATCGGCTCTGGAACTTTTAACGGTAGTAGGCGGAGCCAATCAGATAGGCTCGTGGCACTAAAAGGGTTAAAGAAAATCGATCATTACCACCCAATCCCCCAACCTCGGTTTAATTCTATCAGAACTCATCAGGAGGGAGTTTGAAATGTGCAACACAACTTCCAAAATGAGTAAACCATAAAACACAAAAGGGAGAAGATTAAAATTGGTAAAGAAATATAGGACTTAGATGTTCCTTTTTAAGTGATCTATCCTTCACTTAGACACTTAGAAAAAAACATATAAGTTTCCTACCATGATTTACCACTTTCCATTCTTTCCCTTTCGTGTTTTTTTTCTTTCTTTTCTCTTTCAGTAAGTTGTATTGCGTGTTTCACACTCTTTCCTGATGAGTTCTGATAGAATGGAAACTAGGCCAGGCTCTTTGTACAGTGGCAGCAATATAAAGTGTGAACAGTGGTCTGTTTTTAATTGTAAGGGCCATATTGTGTTTATTCCCGTTTAGACGTTTTCTATCCACCTTTTCTGTATCTTCTTCCAAATGGATATACAAAGTACCTCAAAAAGCAAAAATAGGTTTTCCTTAAATGGATAAGTAGGCTTATTAAAATGTTTAAATACATTTTTCATTCAACCTAGTTTTCTTTAATAAAGCTAGGAATGTTTTGTTTAAGTAAAGGTGAATAAAAGAGAATAAATTACGATCTTAGTTATAAATTTTAGTTAAAAAGTAAAATAAAATTTTTCATATTTGTAAAGGAATAATTAATTGGGTAATACATATCTCAGAATATTGAAACAATCATTATCCACTTTTTTTTTGTAACATGAAAACTTAGAAACAACTTATGAATAGACAATCTGTGCTAAGATAAAAAAGTATCTCGTATTTCAACATAAACAGTTTAAGGACCGTGAAACCTGCAGTTAATATTTACATATGTTGAGATATTTACATATGATGATATAATTTATAAGATAATTCCTATGAATATATTTTTATATATAGTGCATTAAAAACTCATCTTAATGTTGTGGCACAATAAATGTTGGTTTTTCTTTCAAAGAGTTTGTGTCACATGAAAATGTAATTACTAATATGTTTAGTTGTAGTATGGTAGGTTCGTGTTTGTGCCGCTGACGTTAATGGCCACACTCATTGTGAACCCGATTCCAACAACCTCTCCTTTGAACCTTTGAGAACAATTCAGTAGTGACAAGTTTTTGTTATACTTATTAATTCTTTTTGAATGTAGGCTATATATCGATTAAATCTTATTCATTATTGAATAGGGTTAAAAATGTAACAAAAACTAATTGCTATAATTATAAAATCATAATTTGTTTTAATGTTAACAAAATTATTACATTATGAAATTTAATTTCAAGAAATTGGATATAGTTTTCATGACGGTAATTTTATTTACAATAATTAATAGTTTTTATGGATTTAAGCTTAAATAATATTTTTGTATTGATATTATTTAAAAGTAGTATATTCAAATAGAAAAAATTAATGTAAAATAAAATTTACTCAATTATGTAGTTAGTAATAATCATGATCAGATGTGTCTGAAAGTTTTGACATATGTCAAAGTATTGTGATTGGCACTCAACCCCTGTACGAGTTTTTATAAAGCGAACAAAATAGATACTACTTCATCCAAATAAAATTATTATGACTTAATTTAATTGACTCAATACAATATAATATACTACACTTAAATGAATCTATGAGTTAAATAAAAATGTATTCGACATAGAAAAAAAAAATCAACCCTAGAATCAGTGGCGGCTCGTAGCTAAAATTAGTGGGGGTGCTGTTCCAGAAAATGTTTAGCCTTTGTTTTAAAATTGTGTAAAAAGGAAAAAAAATGTATAAAAAGAAAATTTATTCGGGAATTCGATAAAATTTTAATAAAAAGAAACTGAGAGTTTTTCTTACTTTAACTTAAATTGTTACAGTTCAAGCTTGATCTATTCATTTAAAAATGAAATCCATTCTTCTTGTTATAATTTGCGCAAAAAGTTCAATAATTTTCTCCTTGTTCTCTGGATGAAAATTGAGAAAAATTTTCTCCATGGAAAGTACTGCAAGCGTATTTAGTCTTTTTGTTAAATAAAAGAACCGAAAAAAAATTAATCAAATAGAATAGCTGGAAGCAGAATAATAATCTAACTCTACACTCTTCTACACTTTATCACATTCAAGAATATGGTACTCGTTTTTTAAGCACAACACACGTTGAGTAAAACAAAACTTCCTTCCACCATCACGCCAGAGCCGGCACTGCGAGAGCAACAGTGCTATCTCTACCTGGCAGTCCCGCCTTCCTCACCACCCCCCTCCTATGTGCGCATGCACACAACAGTCAAACACCAAATCACTGGCACTGTGAAGTGCACAGTTCCATACAAATATATTTGTATCTTTTTCATAAACTGGGGGATGGCTACTGAAGTACTGACATTAAGCTTAAGGAATATATATTGTACTACAAAAATAAAGAAAGTATTAAAGAAAAAAAAGACTCAATATATTAAATGTTATCGATAATATCAAGTGGCAATAGGGGGTTCTGCAGTTCCGCAGTGCCTATACACGAGCCGCCACTGCCTATAATATATATAAATTATTATCTTGCTAAATTTAATTCATATTCAATGCAAGTGTTCTGAACAGGTATACATTAACAGATTATGAATTACTAAGAGAAAATGTAAAATCACTTTCGTAGAAACTTATCCCAACTACGCTGGCAGGGATTAAAATTTTTGCTTTGGGCTCTGAATCTTAAGTCTAACTTAGTTTAAACTGTTTTAATACCTACATTTAACACAATAAGTATTTATGACTTTACAAACGAAGCTGATTGAAACCCAATAATATTAAGACAGAATTTTGAATAGGTACTTAAGCTGATCCATGACTCCTAGTAGCTGAACTTGCTATTGGTTTTAATAGGTCTACACAAAATCAAAGCTACATTAAATACATATTAATTTTCTATACTAAAAAATTGTGGTTTGTAGATATATCTTGGTACACCAAAAATAAGCGAAAGTTTATGGTTTTGGCCATATTTTGAATAATATAAATCATTAACTAATAATTTACGATATTAATAGATACCCATTTGATATCTTTGTGATGTGTATTTCAATAATTTGATTATTATCTTTGTACTTAATAACTAGCCTAGTAAGTAAAGCATTTAATGACTACGTATTTATTCCTGCATGAAGATGCTTTGAGCGATGATTGTATAAAATCAATATATTTCTGAATGATCAGCCCACCCATTAGAATCAAATATAATTATTTTACGAACAATCATAAGCTAGCCTCTGCATGACAACAGCTTCTTAAGCGGTGTTAAGAATTGTTGAATGAATATTATAAAACCAGTATGTCATAAAAATGATGATTAATCTAAAAATGATGCAATGATTAGAGGATGTGTGCTTTATTTTTAATCAGATCATGACCATATGTTAGAAAACATTTTTAAAAGTTAGTGCATTAGACCTTATTATTGGTATGTATTTATTGAATGTATTCGTAGTGATAGGGTGGATATTTAATGATTGAGCATTTTAATGCAATGGCTTTGGAAGCTCTTTAATAAATAGATTTATTTTTAAAATTATAACCATTCTCAATAAACATATTCAAATAATCATTTATTAGCTTTGGCATGGCAACTGCTTGAACATCGCTTTGATAAATTTATTGCTTTACAAACTACATAAAAAGGCATGTGATGCTTTTGGTTTATGAAAGTTGAAAACCACAAGTATTTTATTAATTATAGCTATGAAATTGTGGCTTTTTTCTTCTTTTTGGCTAGTTGGCAAAAAAAATTCCTATAAATATGTAATAAATGATATTCAACATGTTTATTCAATACAAAATATCTTTTGTTGTCATAGTAATTTCTAATTACCTACTTAAGTGATTATTATACTTACTTTATTTTCTTGTTTTAAAATTAACATATCAAAAAAATAACACAATTAAACCATTATTTAAAACATCATATATGTTCCTAGCTGTATCTAGATATATCCTGCATAGAGAATCTTAATGATAATGAGAAAATTAAACTTAACATAATTTCTGATGTAATATTTATATGTTTTGGCCATAAAAGTGTGCAAGTGTATAAGAATTTGTAAGCACTTCCTTTGAAACAACTTTTTTTTTTAATTGTACAGTAAATGCTGTCATCAATCAGAGGCAAGTGTCATAAGAATTTTTGATATGAGCATTTGTTTGGCCAGATAGATGCAGGATGGATGCATGTCCACTCACATTTTACTCATTGGTCAACATGGCTTTGGTACAATCATGGTTCACTTGTTTATTTTATTTTTTCAGCTCCGAGTCTTAGGATCTGTCTAGAATGTACCCATTTAATTTCACTAGTAAATTAGGGATTAGGAAAACAAGATTTAAAGGAAATTCACCCGCATTTGCATTGGGAAAAAGGGTGAAACCACTTAAGGAAAAACACTCTTAAGTACAACCAGCTGGATTTGAACACTGTCACTGTCAAAATAGATTAGAGGAGTCTGTATGTCTACCAGTGCATTCTGCTCAGCTCATAGTCCTGTGGTAGTTTGATAAAATTGAATTATTTTCAGGCATTTCTTCGTATAAACACTCTAAAACTATACAGGTTGTTTATAGCTATTATTGTATATTTTACCCTCAGACTAACTTCTCGGCTGACACAATGACTCAAATAAAGTAGCTCAAACCCTTTTCAGCTGTTGTGTTAATGCTGTTTAAAATAGCTGCTTCTCAGTCAAAATAGTTACTTGTTCAACTCGTAGTTGAAGATAGTATTTTTGTGTGTCGAGTTGCAAGTTTTAGATGAAAATCTTCAAACTTGAAATTGTATTTTTATCATAATACATATTTATGGATGCAATATAAATCATTTAATTATAAAATCATTAAGTTTGATTCCATCACTTACCGTATGGCTATAAATTATTTGATTAAAATTAAAATTTATCATATCACTTCAGACAACATAATCATATAATTAAGGGCTCTGTATTTACCATTGGCAGAATTTTGCAACATTTACAGCTTGTGTTGGTCAGCCACCACCTTTGGCTTTTTGGGGGAATGGGGCGTAGTGGTGGAAAAAACCTGACTACATCACTAGCTATGGTGTTATTCCATCAAATAATACAAATGTCAATTACATACATACCTGATCATATTAAGTATTTTTGAGTAAATTTTTTAATATTTTGCTTTCTTTCCATTTATCGCCATGAGCGTGATAAAAGAGCTTGTGGCTGTTAGCTTGTCACTGCTGGAAAAGTCCTCTTTGAGACACTCTTGTAATCCTTGTACAATCCTTTGTAACCATCTGCATGATCATCATTCCATCTATCCTCACCAGTGTCATGCTGCTTTCGCGGTCCAGGAATGAGCTAGCTGTATACTTGACTATCACCGCCTTGGATGACTTGCGGTTGACAAAATATAAAGCCTTCTACTTCTTCAGCAATGCCAGGTAACCTAATGCTTAAAAGCATGCCCAATTATTTTTCTTAATCATAAGTTCTTGACTGGAATGAATGTGATTTATTTCTCATTATACTGCTTACTGTGAAATTTTGATATGTTATTGTTTATTTCTATTATTTTTTGTAACTGTGGTTTTATCTTGCAGCTAACCGGACTATCAACTTTTCAGTTGTTCAAAACCCTCCCGAAACGAGGCCATCAACAACTTTCTCTTGCCGTTTTCCTGCACAGAAAATATTTTTTCCTTGCGTGCTTTGTGTCTATTTATCCCAAACTTTCAAATATTTCATACAAAATAAAATATATGTGTCAATGTTATCTGTAGCAGTCTATCTGCTCTTGTTCATTTAACCTAATAAGTAATTTGTTTATCTACAACTAAATAATTTCTTAGTTGTCAAAATAGTAAGTTTAATATATACGTAGTAACTAAATAGTACATGGTTTAAATAAACTATGTTAATTCTATTTTTATTTATATTTGAAACATTAAGTTTATTGATAGTAAAATTACTACAACTAAATTTAAATACATCTGTGTCCCAAATATTTTGGTTTTAATCAACTAGTAAACTACGAAGCTGTGAAATGACATAATACATCCATAAAAATTAATGCTATTACTGTAATAAATGCTAATTGAGAATTAAATTTTAAGCTATTCACTAGATATCAAATAAACCTATATGTGAAATAAGTAGAGAATAGTTTTAAAAATATTAATGTGCAGATAACTTATTTACGGTTGTTTTGGGTGCGTACCAATACTTACCTATATTTTAAGTTTGAGGCAAATTGTTTGATAGAAAGTTTAATCTAATATTTGATGGTTAATATAAAGGAAATATAGAATTAAGCACATGGGAATTTATGTAAAGAATTAGTCAAGTATTTTCACTTCATGTGTCATAGGCTGAGGTTTTAATTTGTTTTATACTCATTTAATAGTTAGCCTTATAAAATTCAATAACCTAAAAATCAGTATTAACATAAAGTCTTATGCAAAGTAAAGTTGGGGCATGGGGGCTCCCATAAGCAAATACTATAAGTATGTTTCATTCGTGAAGCAGTATACAACATAATTATAAGATTCATTTAAATGCTTCTAGCTTTAGAAGGCACATTTGTGTAATATATTTTTCTCATTAAATTATTATTATTGATCATTTTGAAAAAGAGTTGATCAATTAAATAAAGATGCTGCTTGAGCTTATAGAGCTACTATTCATAACTGAAGATATGCAGAATGTTGGTGCATGGCTACTTGGCATGTTGCACTGCACATCTGTGGCTTTACAACTTGCAATTTTGCCAAAAGTAGAAAAATATATCTGCAATAATAATAAATAATCGGTTATGGTTACACTGAACCATATATTTTAAAATAAATTGAAATGAAAGAAAATGTTTAAAGTCTATTTAGACAAGTGCAATTGTATATTAAGCTAACATTGTTATGAGTTCAACCAATGTTATTTAGAAAAATAAATTACATTATAATTATAAAGTCAAACAATTGTCTGATTGAATTGTACTTTTTCAGAATACTTGCGTACTGTATTTGAAGTAGTTTGTGAAAGGCACATAATCTGAACAAAATATTAATATCAATAATAGTTATAGTGCTATTGAAATACAGTTACCTACTGTTTTCATTTATTCATGAATATATAATTGTTTGGCAAACAACATTTTACTCTATGCAATCAATGCAAAGCTAAAATATTTTGTTAAAATAATTGTTGAGTCAGACATGATATCATATTTTTAGGCAGAGGAAGTAAAAAAAACTGATTTTCCCAATGTTGATCTCTATCAATACAATCACTTTAAAGTATTCATGTTAATAAACATCTAATGTCTAAAAATCTTTCCTCCAAAATATATGAAATAGAAGAAATGTGTTAGCACTCTGCTAGCTACGATGGCCACCGGGTCGTGGTGATAGTATCAATGTGAAGTCAGGATTGCACTAAACACAATACAAAATAAGACATGACTCTACAAATTTGTCAGTTTTACAGCACTATTTGAAGAAATTATTTGATATTTTTGACACTGATCCTACAAAGTTACAGGATTCTAAATATGCCTAAATGTTTGTGTACAAGTTTGTCATTTAACTTCCAAAGAATAAATTATTAATAAATAAGACTCGGCAACAACTATTGCAACACAATCACAGTGTCACAC